>JAECUM010062017.1:0-46186 GCA_016617855.1 Megalonaias nervosa | reverse complement strand
ATATATATATATATATATATATATATATATATATATATATATAGAGAGAGAGAGAGAGAGAGAGAGAGAGAGAGAGAGAGAGAGAGAGAGAGTATACAGCATACTTGCAAGAGGTTCTGTATTTCCGCAAGACCTGCACTCATCTTTGAAGCATAGCCATGACTGAATGAAATAAAAATTTAACAATTTTACTAGAGTTGGAAAAAACTTTATCATGCACTAGCGATGAAAGATATGCAAAAATTAAAACCTGAATAGGTACAATAATAACAATTTCACAGCAAGTGAAATTTATTTAAACTCTAATCAGGAAATAAAGTATTTAAAATACATTTGTTATTAAATAAATAGAAGCTTTTTCAAATATTATTTAGAACGGTTACAGATGTATTATTACATATATTTACTTGTTAATTGGTTGTGGTGAAATGAGTCAGTTGCTTTTTCATGTTATGCTTTGGGAGGAGGGTTGTTGCTTTTTTTTCTCCACCAGTCAGAATAAACAGAACTTATCTAGATAGTTATAGAATTTGTGTTGGAGCTGGCACCGAGACAACGTAGAATCAATCTTATGGTTCGAATGTTTGTCTTTTGCTCGGCAGTATGGGTTATGGGTTACATTATTTGAATTTTGCTCGGCAGTATAGGTTACATTACTTGAATTTTGCTCGGCAGTATAGGTTACATTACTTGAATTTTGCTCGGCTGTATGGGTCATACTATTTGTCACTCATGAGACTGTCGAGCAGACGACAAATAATGTAACTGTGGTTACCTAGTCTTGGTGCGAAAACCTTCATAATTAGCTTTGGGGTTTTTGTTTGTTTGGTTTGGTTTGGGTTTTTATTCCCACCCCTATTCATTTTTGTTAACTTTTCTTAAGGAGGATAAGTAAAAATAACTATTCTGTTTATCTATCACATCATTGACTTGCTTTACTTCCACAAATAAAGGAGAAAATGATGAATAAAGGAACGTCTATAAAGGTTTATTGACAGAATTGAGAAAATATTAGTCTAACTTACAGACGTTTACTGAATATAGTTTAAAATTAAAACATTCATTTTACATTGGTTGTACAACACCTTCCTGTATACTGTCTCCTGACTCAGATGTTGGCACAACTTGATTATTTTCTGGTGCAGGAACCCAAATAATGCGAGAAAACTAATCTTTTGGATCGGCAATCACGCTCTTTACACATGCTAGAAAAGGGGACCTAACCTTTAACCCTAATGATGCGAAGTGAGCGTGTCACCACTGCGATACCCAGGTCCCATGATCTATCCAGTCAGAGTGTAAATCAGGTACATATGTGGACATATTGCAATACAGGGGCGAAAGCCTCAACCAGTTCTTTTCCATCTGAAGCAAGGCTTCACTCAATTATACATTGATTTATATTTGTTTATGACGTCTTCTAAGATTTTTCTTTTTCTTATCGGGCTCATACAGTACTTCATTCTGTTAACAGATAAACATGGTTTGAAAGTAATAACAGGAAGAAATAAGGTGGTTACATACCGGTAGCTGAGATGATTCCATATTGTCTTTCAATGGTTCACTCTTTATGGGGCAGAAATCCTATAGAAAAGACCAGCACGAACCGTATTCAAATTGTAATTACATTTACATATTCAATTATTGTGAATAAAGAAAATTAGAAAGAAAAAATAACTTTACATCCAGCATGATCTATATATCCGTCAATGCCGGATTAAACCCTGTGGAGGCCCCTAGACAGTCAAAATCTCGGGGCCTCCGTCGCAAATTATCTCTTAATACGTTTTAATTTTACCAACCAACAATTTTGCCTAATCTGCCTACTTGGTAATCCGGCACTGATATCCGTTTCCGATGAAGTTGGTAAGTAACGCTATTGCCCCTACAAACGATTGGATGCCGGGGTTAGATACTCGAGGCTCAGCATTCTATTGCGAGAACTTTGTTAGATTTTTTTATTATTGTTTTTCACCAAAGGAGAGGTCAATCCGCCTAATACATCCAATTTCTTTCTCTACTCTACAGATTAGACAGATGGTGTTCCGATTGTTTCCATCGTTTCATTCTTCTTTTCTTCCCTTTACTAAAGAGTTATTTAGACGAGGTCAATCATCCTGGCGCAGAACCAGTGAGGAGGAACAACTGAGGAAAGTGAGACAAAACTCTAGTCTCGTTCAACCAGATCATTCTCGTGGATCAGTGAGATCGTAACTTTATGACGGTCTGGTAAAGGTCTATACAGATGAATCCAACGCTTCAAACAAGGCTTCCAAAAATGGTAAAGTCGCTGATCGGTTAACAAGTTAGTCTTTCTAATACCAAGACACATTTTTCTTACTTTTGTTCATGGTTTGGACCTGCCACATACAATACGCATACGTAATAAATATTTTCCTGTTAGAACGAAAAATAGCTAGCAAACTGCATCAACTATCTATTTTGACCTGTTACGACCCTGTAGTCAAATTACATATGTGTTAAAATTTAAATTCTTCTAATTCTTTGTTTCATTTTTATTTTATTTTTACATCACTAAATGTAATTATTATTATGATGATTATGTTTGCATGGGTCTAATAGTTTGTTAGAAACATCGTATTTATTTAAAACGTAAATGTGACTCGTGTAAGCACGAGCTTTGTATGATAGTAAATTCGCCGCAAGTAAACATTCAGCAGTAGCTATGTAAATGATTGGCTGATACTTGTTCAGGCTTTCGTAATGTCCAGATGGATTGCGAAATCACACGTGTCTTTCATGCGTGTGTACATGAAACGACGTATTAGTTTCTTTTATATGCTTAGTTATCTGTAAGAAAGTTAATAGTCATAGTCATAGTCGTAGTCAGTCATAGTTGAGAGTCACATCATAACATCTTGTAGAGTTTCTAATACCTTAAGGAAAAGGTATTCCTGTGCTGGAAAGAGCTGTTCGTTCGTACGTGGAACAACACGTGTATTGTTAGTGGTGGTAGCTGTACTTCATCTACTTTCTAAATAATTATTTTCCCTGGAGAACAACCCTACTGGCTTTGGACAAAGACATTTGTTGAAATTATTTCTAAATTGGAGCAGAACAATACAAATTGTGATTCACAGTGGAAATTCTGGACGTTTTGTGTTAGCCTTCGTCTGACGTCATCATCCGCCATCTTGGAACGGAACTGAGATTCAGACTGTATCAATTTAGAACTGTTTATTCACAGGACTTACGTGTTTTCACAAATTTAGAACAAATTTTTGGAATCTTCTTCGTAAATCGTAAGTCTTGTTTCATCTATTTACCTTTTCACCGTGTTTTCTAGGGAAATAAATTATTTTTGTTAAAATTTTCAAAGCTTCTTGTCTTCACTCTTTCTTTGCGTTACTTTGAACGAGCCGATACGTAACAGACCACTGATAAAATCTTATTTATAAAATATGTTATTCTGAAACACAGAAAGCATTTGAGTGTCTTTTTCTCATTTCTGTTCTATTTACCTTTCTTTTCTCGCTAACGTATTTATCATTTAACGTGCCGAAAATAAATATAACTGAACCTGCCGATCGACTTTTGGATTTCATTTTTGCTTGTGACTGATATTACTGATCAACTTTAGACAAAGGTAAATAGTGTTATAAAGGTCCTTCTGTGTGTCTGAACATCGAGATTACATCGAGGTCTGCTAATCAGGTTGATATGCTACTGTAATATCGTACAACCGACCGACACGCCCTATTCATACATAAATTATACGCCCAAAACACTAAATCGTGCGCACTTTTCCTTTTATTTACTAAATGACGCCTGATCCGAAATAATTTATGATACACACTGTATTAAATTTCCTTGTTACTCACGTGTCAAAGTTAGCTATTTTCTCAATAAGTGATTTGATAATACCTAATTTATAACATTAATAATAATAATAATAATAATGATAATGATAATGATAATGATAATAATAATAATAATAATATTATTATTATTATTATTATTATTATTATTATTATTATTATTAATCTTAGCTTCATTATCATCGTCATTTTCGTCTTTATCTTTTAACGTCATCATCAATACAAAAATGCAAATTCCATCGCATACCAGACTTACCATCGTTACATCACCTCGAGGTATTTTCATCACAGCCTGGAAGGTCTCAACGGGACAAGTTTTCTGTCTTCTAATATTGCTTGCTGCTTCTTCCTCCATACATATCGCTCCCAACATTACAATGTACAAAACCATAACTGGACAAATCAACTCCATTTTTGTTCTTCAAGCGACTAAAATGAACCAATTTTCAAGCATTACTCTTTTGTGATATCTATTTCTTTCATGGATCTCGTCATAGAAATTACAAAGTACCTTACAGTCAGATATTCTCTCTCTCTCTCTCTCTCTCTCTCATAGCAAATATACAAATTTTGATATAAATACTTCTCCTGCAGCAGCAATAACAATAAGCACATCATTTGATACAAATAAACATCATGAAAGCTTCAAATATTCCAGTAGTACAATAAATTATTAACACGGCTAGATTTGTCCACACGTAGAACCATAGAGCCACGGGGAAACTTCTGACAAGTTTTCTCAAATACCCATATTGGCCGAGCCCGAGACTCGAACCCACGCGAATAGAGGTGTCATGGCAGTGATCGGTAAAGAATAGCGCTTTAGACCACTCGGCCACCAGAGGCCCATAATTTTGAATTGATACATTATGCAGATTCTCAGCAAACGCCACGTGTCCGCTCCAATAACAATTTTCAAACACTATCAAATTCAATTAAGAAACAAAAATTCCATTTATGTTGCCTTGTTTCTTTGTTTATCAAGCATATATGCTTACCTTGCATACCAAGTTGGATCACCTTTCACCAGCTTATTAAAACTTATGAAAACGAAACAAAACCTTTCACGTTTGCGATGTAAATAGGTCTAAGCTGTATTTATAAATATATAAATGCATCTTACCCATACAGTTTAGAACATTTGTTGGATAATGGCCAATAGCTGTTAACATGCAATAAACTGACAACGGTTTTTGCAAATCAATATGCATGCTTAGGAGAGGATCATCCTGAATTGTACTTGTTATGTATCTTCCCCTTCTCTTTCCTGACACGCAGCTGACGCATGGAGGACTGTATCTTACCAATTAGAGATTGACAAAACATTAAATGAATTAAAGGATTCAATCCCACTAACTCCTGAATAAAACTGACCAATTTAAAAGGAAAGCCCATACTTGTTTTTTAAATAGTTGTATTAGATGCTGTCTTGAAAAATACATACATGACCACGTACAAAACTTTAGTGGTTACCTGATGTCCATGAAGTCAATAAAATGGCTGACGCTTTAGAAGGATAGGGATTGAAAATGGTATGACCAGGGTATCAATAAATGTTAGCAACAAAAAACAAAAATACTTAGATTTTTGCAAATTAAAGAAAATAAGGCATACGAGAAAAATGTGCTCATACTCTTAAAACAGGTCCCAAGAATTTGTATTTTTATATACATGCAAATATTAGTCCACATTTTAATAGTTCTGTTATCAACATCCCACAGCTCCAGACTGTGAACCCGATGGATTCTTGCTGGCTGATTTAAATAGAGTATACCTCCATTTAGTTGTCTATTTTGTGCCCTAACAACAAGCAACTGATAAAGGCGCATATAACTTGATAATTGGTGGGGATTCTTTTGTATCCATTACAATCTATTAGAAGAAAGGCCTTGTTACCACCTGTACAATAGTACAATGCATGATTCTGCATGTAACGTAAAAACCACTGACAGTCGGCAGTCTTTTTAGAACAGTTTCCTACACTATTAATTCATGTACGCCTCTTAAGACAGTACAATGCATGTGACGTAAAAAAACACTGACGTGATTGAGAAGATATTGAATGTCAATGGTTGAAACTGACAATCCAAACAATTAAAATGAATAAATAAATAAATAAATAAATAAAAATAGAACATTTAGTTAAGGCGAAATAACAAGGTTAGAGAAACCAGATTTGTAGATAGTCATTTATAAGCATTATAGGTAAGACCAATGGACAGACAATTAGCTAATTTCGATAATTGGCAAATTATGGTTATAAAAGTTGAGTGTAAACATGACTATTACGGTAGATCTAATTAAAATACACTTAATAAACAAAATAAGACAATGTGAAATACAGACTAATTCAATTTAAAAAATGATTCGAGTAAGTAAATAGTTGATGAAGTATGAAGACAGGAAAGAACAGGTGGAACAAGTGGCGAAAAATGAGTGTTTAAAGCCACATTATAGCCATCCTAAATCCAAATTATAGCCATCTTAAAGCCACATTTTAGCCATCGTTACTCAAAACTTTCCTTTGCACTACCATTATTGTTTCTTAGAGCAGGGTTAAACATGGGTGGACAACATTATTGCTGTACTTGTTATCGGGGTAAAATTTATATTGGTAAATGTCTGCATCACTTCAATCGCTACTAGGGACGTGACTGGAATTCAGTTCAGTACCCTGAGAGGGAGATCGTGGACGTGCTTGCGGGATGTCGTTGCAGACTGACACTTCTTGTCTCTTCCGTCTGAAGTTTCTTGTAGCAGTCTTTGCCATCAAATGTCCAAAAGGAATCAATATTTTTGGCTTTTTATCAACTCGATTAATTTCTCGGCGAGACTGATGTTGTTCAGTCAGATCCTCCAAGGTGAATTTTTTTTGTTTCCTTTCAGCTTTTTACTATTTGCTAGTATCATGGCCCTCATCTTCTATGCTTTGAATTGGACTGTTGTAGGCGCCTTCCCATAACTGACTTGCTCACAATAGTATGATCTGTCCAGGTCCTAGGATTACAGTAAATTTTTTAAAACTGTCTGGACTGTATCGTATGAAAGATTGTCTGAGTTCATTGTTCCAGTTTTGTGATCGGATTTCACCCGCACATTGTCTTTCTCTGGGTCAAGGTTTGGTGAACATGTGTATATACATGTATCTACATGTCTAACCATCGACTTATCAACAAAGTGAGTAAGCAATTTTTCAAAGACCTTTTCAATAACCGGTTTTAGGATCTTCTCGTTGAATTGTGGACTTGACCTATAGACAGTCTTTCACATCACTACTAAAATCCACATTTAAGAAAACACCTTCTACTGAGAGATTCATGTTTATATTTGTACTTTTTGCAGTATCAATACTGTCTGGTGAATTGTTCAAGCTACAGTCACTGTTATAATTGAGTGAACGTTTATGATCAGACATGTACATCCTACACGTGCAAACAATGAACAATAAACCACTTAAATAAGAAAATCAATAAAACGTTTGCCTTGGTTTATCTCAATAATACATCAAAAGCATATTACCCTAAATGACACGAATTGAAAGATCCCTTATAACACTAACACACTTGAGTTTTGATGCCACTGCTCATAATGGTCACCTTTCTCCGTCATGATACTTTTCTTCCAAAATATAATTTGAACTACAGGACCATTGTATCTGGAATGAATCTGCCATCTGATATGTCACCTTTGGCCAAGCAGTCCGAGACAAATTCCCTTCATATTTAGCAAGTAAATTAGCAGGTAAATATACATAGTTTCTCTTCAAAATAAATTTTCAGTAAAGATGAGAAGCAGAAATTGAGGAAAAGCGTGTGTACATTTAAAATAATGTAAATGTAGAAAAGGTGACGACATTTTTTGCTAAGCAAGTAATTTGCATGAAGTTATTTTTTGGGCAGACGATTTACGCGAACAAGCAATACGTAACAATCATTGTATCACAACACTGGCAGGCAACTGATATCACCGTGTAACAATTTTTTTTTTTTGTTCCTGGGTAATACGTGTTATTTCCTATTTGCCTATGCCTCAAAAGTATAGAAAATGGCTATTATTCCCCACAAACCTTGCTTTTGTGACCAGGACAGTGATATTTTGAAATTTACCTATTTTCCAGAACATTCCAGGTAGATTCAGTGCTGAGTAAACTTGGGAGTAACTTCTAGAACCTTCTAGAACTTTCCAGTAATATAAATAGTAGTATAAATATAGGGGCCTTAAGCCCATCAGTTCAGTTTAGTTCCAGCTGCCTAAATGGATACATATCTGCATTTTTCTGAGAAGGCATCAAGAGGCTGCAAGCATCCGGCAGAAGTATTGTGTTATGTTTGCGGCCAATTTATCAAGACAGGAGCGAAAAAGTACTCCGTGGAAGCATCTGTTAAGATGTGCGAGGCCTACAAGGCATGTTTCGACATGACTGTCGGCTATCAAGACAAACCCTGGGCACCTCATTTCACCTGCGAGCACAGCAAAAAAGAAACTCTGGAAGATAAGATGGAGAATTGTTGCTCGGAATTTTATGTTATAAACTTTGTTAAAATTTTTAAAATTCTAAAAGTTTTTAATTTTAAAATGTTTTACAATTTTCAATGTTATTGAAAAAATATATCATATACTAAAAATATTGCGAGAGTCTCTTACACATTAGTCATGGGTGAAATAAATATATTTTTGTAGGAGGTACAGAGGGGAAAAGAGAGCCATGAAGTTCGCTATCCCAAGAATTTGGCGGGAACCCACTGACCACTCAAGCAGCTTCTACTTCTGCATAGTGGACCCTTCCAAACGTCGGACTGGCAAGAATGCACCTGCTATCACGTGTCCGGACCTTCCTTCATCCGTCGCCCCGGTGCCACACTGGCCTGAGCTCTCCGTACCCCCTCCTCCGGAAGAGAGCAGCAAGTCAGAGAGCGAGGAAGACGTTGTAGATCCAGATGACAATTGCAGAGGTGGAGCAGAGGAGACCAACCCATACTACCCCAACCAAAAAGACCTCAACGACTTGATCGGAGATCTTGGTCTCACCAAGTCCAATGCTGAGCTTTTGACGTCTAGGCTCAAGCAGTGTTAACTTGTTGGATGAAAGTGTGCAAGTCGCAGATCAGAGGAAGCGTCACGAAGCTTTTTCAGCTTCTTCACCCATCAAGATGGGCTCTGATTCTGCCACAATATTACCAGTCTGTTTGAGGCAATCGGAATTGCCTGTAACCAGAATAAGTGGCGCCTCTTCATTGACAGCACATCCAGAAGCCTCAAAGCCGTGCTGTTCCATAATGGGAACAAGCACCCGTCTCTTCCCCTGGCTCACTCGGTGCACCTCAAAGAGGATTACAACAGCATCAAGACCTTGCTGGACGCCTTGAAGTATGATGAGTACGGCTGGGAGGTCATCGGAGACTTCAAAATTGTGGCATTCCTGATGGGTCTCCAAGGTGGGTTTACTAAGTTTTCCTGCTATATTTGCTTTTGGGACAGCAGGGACACCAAGGCACACCACCACAGGCGGGACTAGCCACAGCGGACGGAGTTCTCTGTGTGCAGGAACAACATCAAGTGGGAGCCACTGGAGGACCCCAGGAAGGTGCTGATGCCACCATTGCATATCAAATTGGGCCTTATGAAACACTTTGTCAGAGCTCTAGATATGGAGTCGGCAGCCTTCAAGTATCTTCAAGACTTCTTCCCTAAGCTGTCTGAGGCAAAGGACAAAGCCCGTGTCTTCGTCGGACCACAGATAAAGAAGACCCTGGAGTGCAATGAATTCCTTAAGAAGCTCACTAGTAAGGAGAAAGCGGCTTGGAACAGCTTTGTCGCAGTGGTTCGTGGCTTCCTGTGCAATCATAAGGCCGAGAACTATGTGGAGCTAGTTGAGACTCTGGTGAAGACCTACGGCACAATGGGCTGCAGGATGTCCCTCAAAGTCCATATTCTTCAATGCTCATCTTGATAAATTCAAGGAGAACATGGGAGCGTACTCGGAGGAGCAATGCGAGCTCTTCCACCAGGATATACTGGACTTTGAACGCCGCTACCAAGGACAGTATAGCGAGAACATGATGGGAGATTACATTTGGAGGCTAATTCGTGAAAGTGATTTACAGTATAATCGTAAATCTCGAAAAACTACTCACTTCTAAATCTTTTGTGGTCATTTATGTATTACGTTAGTATAAATACATGTTAATTTTGATTCATATGTTGTTTTTTCTGACTTTATGTGAACGAAAAGACACAAATTCGCCCGTTTTCTCATTGGAAATAGGTAAATTTCAAAATATCACTGTCCTAGTAACAAAAGCAAAAGTTTGTAGGGAATAATTGCCATTTTCTATACTACTAAGGCATAAGCAATTACGAAATAACACTTACTACCCAGGAACAAAAATTGGATTACATAGTGTAGCCGTCTCGACGGACAACAAACGCAGAAGTCTCTTTGGAAATGTAGTAGAACTCAGGGAACTATTAACTCCTTCGGTTATAATTCTTTGGTCGAGTGTTCTAGCTGTTGTGAGATTTTGAGTTGAGGGTTGCAGCATGATAAAACTCTGCCCGGGGACGGAGAAAGTCTTCCAATAATGCCGAGTATTCGAGCGAATCATGCTTGCGTGAGCTAAGTTTTACTTATATCCGTACTGTACAAAAGAGTATTCTTCTTAATATTTTCAAACAACATTAAATTCTAAACATAAAGCAAGACATTTTAAAGACAGGAAGTATGATATACTTAATGATTACATTATGTTTGATAGGGCCTACACTGAACGAATGAATCTATGTCAAAACATAGTATCTAGTTCAGAGCTGAGACGAATACCAAATTTTCTCATTCAAATATTCGTTGAATATAGTCAAACGGGATTCGAAATACATTCGCCAATGATAGTACAAGTTAACAAAACCTCTTTCTCTCATTGCATAATTTGGTACTTGTTTAACCCCACTCATGATCAGGCCGCATTGAAAACATTGTGATTTTTGTCACTTAGTTCTAATTAAAATGACATTGCACGAATTTTCAGCAAATTTTCTAAGTATTCAAATTAAAAAAATGAATATTTGTTCTTTTCACTTTTTGTGTTCAGCTCATTACAACCATAAACGTTCCTTTAGCTCTCATGATGGGCAAAAATTCTACCTTCTCAGTTAAATGCGGTGACTGTCTCAAAACCTTCTATGGGAAATATTTGACGACAATCGAAATTACACGGATAAGCAACCAATTTAATTTAATTAAAACTAGTTACATTGATTGCAGTCTCTGGAATTTGTAATACTTTAATTTGCCGGACATTTCCAGCGGGAAGGGCTTTTTGACCGATTATAAAATGCCAAATTCGGATATTGAAATTTTATGCAAAGACACAAGAAACACATTAAGACTTGATAAACAATCTTATTAATTGAAACCCATACACGGGTACTGATCTCATCTTACATGTAAGACGTACACTGTTACAGGTGTGAAATGACCTTGTGGTTTTTCTAAAGGCTATCAAATAACCTATACCAGGGATATATACCAGGGATCTAGCTCCCTGACTCAACCAAGTTTGGGAGCAAATCATTAGGTTTCGTGAGAAAAGAGGGATTTTCATAAAACAGTTAAAAGACATATGGAAAAATTTAAACAAACATCTCTGAGTGAACTAAAAATATACTCATAAGGATATCTTTGTATTAATGCACACCAAAAGCAGAGTGTGGCAAGCTTAACTGAAACAGAAATCTCTCAAAGTCATTTCATTTGGCCCTTACAAATCTTGCGACTTAAAAATCATGTCGTCTGGCCTTTTATAACTCTGTTGTGTTTTGAGTGTGTGTGTACGTTTTTGTATCTTTTTAGCCGGGGGGAGGGATAAGGAAACCCCCGACCACCCTTCCATCCGGCCCTGACATGTTCACTTATCCTCTATATTATTGGAAGAAAGTTAATGTGTACTTTCTTAGCAAAGAAGCCTTTCGAGTATACACTACTTGTACTATGATACTTGCGCGTTTTTACACGTGCGCTGTGCGTCATCGTCCCTGTCGCCCTGTTTTTAAGGTTTCTTTTTGTGTCCGATATTACTTTGTACCGAGCATTTGCTTTTTCTGCCGTGATTGATAAAGTCTGACCCGTTTGTTTTAAAATTCCATTTTTATTTTATTTCAGTCATTCTGTTTGAAAAATTAGTCTCTCTCTCTCTCTCTCATCTTTTTATTTCATCAATAACCATTATATTTGCAATAGCTACATTTTACTTCTTTGGAAATGGGGAATTACGAGGTCATACTCAAAATATCTCTCATATCTTTGTCCTTTTACATTATCATTGATGCAAAAAAATAACAGTTCCATCAGCTGCCGTATTTCCTAAAACGTGACCACTGTAGAGATTTCATTTCTTCCAACGATGCTTTGCTGTGTATCCGACTGTAAACAATATTCCCAACAGTATCCTATACAATACCAGATTGACCATCACTGTAAAAATCAAGTCTTAATTTTTTGTGTTCCTTGAAATGGCTACAGTGAATAAATTATCAGGCATGGCTTTGCTGAAACGTCTATTTATAATAGATCTGTTTCTATTGCTAAAAAGGATACGTTCGGCCAGTCGTGGTGGTCTCTCCCTCTCTCTCCCTCTTTCTCTTGTCTGTCTGCCTGTCTCACTCCATATTAATCTAAAATAACCGAAGTTTTGTGTTATTAGCACAAAGCAACTTATTACTGCTGTTACGTATCGGCTCGTTTAAAGCAACATAAAAGAGTGACGACAACAAGCTTTGTAAATTTTAACAAAAATAATTTATTTCCCTAGAAAACACGGTCAAAAGGTGAAAATATGAAATAGGACTTACAATTTGCGAAGAAGATCCAAAAATTTGTCCTAAAATTGTGAAAAACACATAAGTCCTGTAAATAAACAGCTCTAATTGAAGTAGTCTGAATCTCAATTTCGTTCCAAGATGGCGGATGATGACGTCAGACAAAGGTTACACAAGTGTCCAGAATTTTCACTGTGAATCACAATTTGTACTGATCTGTTCCAATTTAGAATTAATTTCACTAAATATCTTTGTCCAAAGCCGGTTGTATAGTTCTCCAGGGAAAATAATTATTATTTAAAAGATAGTTGAAGTGCAGCTATCATCAGTAACAAAACACATGTTATTCTACAGTCGTTCTACAGACGTACGAACGAACGAACGACTCATTCAGCACAAAAGAATACCTTCTTCTCAAGGTATTAGAAACTCTATAAGATGTTTACAATGCGACTCTCTAAGGTGTTAAAATATGACTCTAGACTATTTCGCAGGTACCTGAGTATTTAAGGCAAACTAAAACGTCATTTCATGTACACGCACGAAGAACACGTGGCGATTTCGAAATCTCGCCACATCGTAGTACAGAATGTCAACAAGTATTATTAGAAATGACCGTGGTCACAACCAATCATTTACATAGCTTTTGCCAACTGTTTACTTGAATCGACAAACCGTCATGCAAAAATCGTGCTCAAGCGAGTCACATTTACATTCTAAATAAACACGATGTTTCTATCAAAATGTCAGACCCTGCGAACATAATCACCATCACAACAAAAATTATAATAATGAAATAAAATGAAATAGAAAGAATTCAAATTTTAACACACATGTAATTAAACTACATGGTCGTAACACTACCATCTATCAATTGGTCTGTTTTTATGTTTCTAGTGTTTTTTTATTTTTCTTTCCTCATTTTCATTTTTTTTCCAATCTGAAATTCATGATCATATCTATTGAACAGATGTAAAATAATCTAGCCCGATATCGCCAGTGAAGGTGTGGAAATCATCATCTATTTTGAATTTAAAAGAATCATTTAAAGTTCGGTTACTGAGATGACCCAGTTCGGTATAAATTAACACACTATAAGCTTGATATATTAAGATGTATAAAACTGTTATTTCTGTAAACCTACCTTGACTATCTCGTCACTGTAACGTTTGATTCTTTTTTCCACCTTTGATTAAGAATCTGTTTAGTGTCTACTACAACCACCTTAATAGAACTAAAGAAAACAAAACAAATGTAATGTAAGTTTACGGTATAAATACTGTAATTGGATTACTTATTACAAGGAAATATAAACACATATAGTACAGTTCTGTATAAGGATCAGACGCAGTGACTTTTATACATGATTTCTAAAACCAGATTACATCTGAACGTTTAAGGAAGAATTAAGGTTTCACCATTTAGACAAAGGAAATTAACACCGTATTTAGCTATCCCTGCATAATGCTCATTAAAACGGAAACTGTGTAGACCCTGATCTGGCGATGTAGTACATAATGGTGGATCAATGTCTATACTGGTCGTGGCAAATAATGCATTTGGAAACCAAATGGGGATGGGGATGAGAATGGTATTATCGTCACAATTTTCGTTGCAAACCTCTGCTGGGCATTATTGATAGAAAGACGTGTATATTTTAAGACCTATTCTGTACGTTAAAGAATGAACCACTCCGGTGGTCAAGTGGTTAGAGCGTCTGCCTTGGATGCGGGATTCGAACCCCGGCAGAGTCATAACAATATAAAAATGACACTAACAGCTACCTCGCTTGGCGCTCAGGATTCAGGGGTTAATGTTAGGACTGGTCCGCCTGGTGTCAAGATAATGTGACCGGGTGAGACATGATGCTGCTTGTCTGCGGCATGATGCCCAAGTACTAGACATCACAATAAACTGCCACACTGCAGATTCGTAGCGACATGACTGAAAAATGTTAAAGCTAAGTTTTAAAAAAATCCAAATTACACACATACACACACGTGTTAAAGAGTGGGATCTATTAATTCATCTACGTGATCAAACAAAATTTAAATATGTTTCTGTTACATCTCTCTTGGTTACGTGTATGTGGTGATGTTTTTGATTGTAGTTTACTATGGAATTAGTTGGCGACGAAACTACCAATGTGTTATTGGAACAGAGATGTTCCACCCTAACGTCGGAAAACTGACATCAACGCAAAATGTAGCCAAGCGTGACGGACGAACGGACGGACCACGCTAAAACTATATGCTTCTACAAATATCATAGTTTAGGTATGAAAACAATCTGGATGTGTTTACCAAACGTTTTAGTTGGAATGTTACATATTTTGAGTTTATGAAAGAGATATCATTTTATCACATAACGGTCACCGTCAATAGTTTTATGACGTCATATCATAAAATGGTAACAGTTAACGTTACATAGTGCTGTCATCGAGCAATGAAATCCCTTAACGTTACATGATAAATATGATCCTAAACGCTCGTTCGTTGATATTAAATTTATGTAACTCGTTGAATAATACAATACAACAATAATACCGAAGTTAATGACACTCACTGCAAGTAGCTAATTGTTTGATAAACTTCGTATCAAATGAACACCATGGTAGGATCATCTGTAAATGTCATTTATTAAACAGATACAAGATGACATCAGCTTATTGTTAGTCGGTGATCCACTTTTAATCTTATACTGTCATGTTTATTTCAGTATGTACATACGCATGAAGTCTAGTGGTAATAATAATAATAATAATAATAATAATAATAATAATGATAATAATAATAATAGAGACAAATTTCCTTACAAGTGTTGAAAAAAAATTTTGATAAAAAAAAAAATAGTAAAATATAATATCGTGTGTCAGTTTGTCCATTTGTTACAGCACTTGCCTTCAAATCACAGAATGGAAATACAAGTCCAGTATTTGTTATAAGAATTTGGGTTTATTGTGCACGAGATTAGTAAATAGAGGACCGCTCTGGTGGCCTAGTGGTTAGAGTGTTAGCCTCGGATACGGGAGGTCGTGGGTTCGATCCCCGGTCGAGTCATACCAATGACTTAAAAAATGCTACTAACAGCTGCCTCGCTTGGTGCTCAGCATTAAAAGATTAGTGTTATGACTGGTCGGCCTGGTGTCAGGATAATGTGACTGGGTGGGACACCATGCTATATGGATGCGGCTTGATGCCCCAGTGCTAGACATCACTATAAACTGCAACACTGCAGACATCGTAGCGATATGACTGAAAATTTGTTAAAGCTATGTTAAAAATCCAAATTAAACACACACATACAGTAAATAGAGATAAATACATTTTTCCTGCTTTCTTACACCCTTATCACATGGGACAAAGGTCAAGTCACATTTTCCTGGAAGTAAAAGAATCATCAAGCACTTTTCGAGGCCCCGTCCCAGCATATATGGCTGGTTAGGACTTAGTAGTGACACCCTGGTGTTCCGAAAACTGTGTTTTGGTCTGGGTTTCCCTTGTCCACCCAATAAGTGTTATAGGTCTTTGTGTTTTGAAATTAATAAAGAAATATAAATAATTTGGTCAGGGTTACTCTATGCTTTGTTCATCAAATTCTCTAGTTTCCTTATCCCAGAGAAGCTTGGTGAGGCTATACTCCCTTCCCTATGCCTGGGCTGGCAGTGGGCCTGGTTTCTATCCTCTCTTACTTGGAACTTAGGACAGTACTACCCCACCCCCCACCCCCTTGGGACTAAAAAGTCTCAGGGTTGGTTTTCCCTCCTTTAAATCCCAATCAGGTGTTATCGCGAAGTGACTTTGCCAGAGTCTGTTTTGTCCTTGTGTCGTGCTATTTGGTGAGTGCTGTGTTATATTAGCTCCCCCTTTGGTTGTTCGGACAGCATCATCTAGATCAAATTTTTTATAGTTGTGTTCCTTATCTAAACCTAACTGTATAAATAATGTTGGAATATTTGTATCAAGGCCGAAATATAAGTTAAAAAGAAATAAATAGTGTCTAGGTGCTTCGTATTTTTTGTTTATGCGTGCGTGTTTTGCGTTTTGTTATTATGTGTTTCAGTTGTTCTGTATGCCTTAGCATACTGTTACCCGATTTATGTTTATGTTTTGTTGGACCTTAGCGCTGATTTTAGGACTGAAATTGTTTATCACGCGGACGTGATGGAAAACATGTTCGTTGGTCTTAAGTTTTAATTAAAAGTGCCTTGGCACTTGTTTTAGAATTGAATTGTATATTAATTTCTGCATAAGTACTTTAGTACTTTTGTGGGATTGAACCGTATCTTTCTAACAGCGTTTCAGAGTGTAGTCGTAGAAGTCGTGTGAGAAAGAAAGAAAGAATGCTGATATTTTTTGTACGCGTTCCTTATGTTTTGAAATTGAATTTGGATGTATCGCGAAGTCAAAAGTTAAATATTATAATTTCTGATTAGATGTATAATCAATTGCCAGTTGCAAAGCCCTCTTCGATATCCTCTTATTAGAGTGCTCACATAGTGG
Organism: Megalonaias nervosa; assembly: GCA_016617855.1. NCBI lineage: Eukaryota > Metazoa > Mollusca > Bivalvia > Unionida > Unionidae > Megalonaias > Megalonaias nervosa. The sequence continues at coordinate 29,031 of JAECUM010062017.1, read as the reverse complement.
CTTGGTTATCTAGAGAGCCCTGCACCTGTTTAAACTTTAATTTGGGTTGTAGCCTTTGTGAGAGGTTGTGTACTTTAGTAGCAGTGTAGCCAGAGTGACCACCATACCAGGATTGTTAAGATGAAAGGGATTTCCGGGGTCTTTTTAACTAGCTCATCATAGATGGCTTTTCCGGGGCTTTAGGGACTTTTAGGGGTTTTTCTGTATTTAGTTAATTAATTCAGTTATCTATACATTTTTTCTTCTAGTTTCTATTGCAGAAAGTATGAACTCAGTTACTTCTTTATAAAGGTTTTTATCATTTATATCATTTGTATATAGGAGTTGTTTTTCATCAAAAAGTCCTAATTTCTGTATTATTTTAGTCTTTATTTGTTCTCTCTGAATATTTAGAATCTCACATTGCAGTATTATATGTCTCTTATTATCCATTTGTTTTTCACAAATTGGGCATGGTGGGAGTGTTTTAATGAGTTTTCTTTGGTATGCTTTCTCTTGTGTCCACCATGCGTCATGCAAGTATTCTAACATCTTGGATTGTTTTTGTGTTTCTTTAATTTTTGACCCATATTGTTTCCCACTTTAGATATAAATACTGAGTTTCTATTTATTTTTGGTTATCTGGGTTGTATTAGTTTTTATCAATAAGTATAATTCCTCTTTATTTTCTGTCTTCCAAATTTCTTTGTTTTGTCTCTGTATCTTAATTGTGTTCGTTATTCTATATGCTTCTTTTGGTGGTGCAATCGTTTGAGTAATGCAATTATTTCTATATATATCTGTGGTTGGAAAGTAAGAATCCACACCAGTATAAAGAAATCCCCTGCCAGTAATATTCAGGGTTCTGGCTGAGGCTTTTGATTCTGTCTATGTAATTTACTACTTGTTTTATTCTTAAATTAGAGAGGCTTGCTCCAACTTGTTTTTTCCCTTTTTGCAACGCATATTTGGGTAATTTGTTGATTTTCCCATTCCAATTAAGATTTATTATTAAAGCTTATATTTTATTCATGTAGTAAAATTCAAAATCTGTTACATCAAATTCGTGCCAGATTGAATTGAATAAAAAGGATTTAGCTATATAAACTTTTTCTAGTAAGTCTACTACTTCATATTTTTATATGCTTTTCTAGTTTGTTAAGAATTTGCTGAAAGTTAAGGTTTTTACTATTTTCTCATTGGTTTACAGCAAGGACTTTATCTTTGTTTTTTTTAAACATTTCTGGTGGGAGCCCTGGATGGTTCCCCTTCCAGTTTCCTATCAATAGTATTTCAGTTTTACTGTGGTTAATTTGAGCTCCAGAAGCTAATCCAAAGAGATTGTACTGGCCTATTAGATATTTATATGATTGTTGTGTTGTTATAAAATGTGTACAATCATCCGCATGTTGAAATGTTTTACATTCATCCTTCATATTTGGTATTTTTACCCCTTGCATGTTTTCATCGTTCTATATGGCATTCATAAGGGCTTCTATTCCTATCACATATAGAAGCATGGATAGGAGACACCCTTGCCTTACTGATCTTTTTATTGGGAATGGTTTGGTTTTTGCACCATTTACGAGAACCATGAATTGTATGTTTGTATATAGTGTCTCTGTCCACGTTTAGAATGTGTTTCCAAAACCAAAGTTTTGTAAGATTTTAATGATGTAATTAAGTTCTATCCTATCGAAAGCCTTTTCTTGATCAATCAGTATGATTACACCATCTATTTTGTTTGAATTCATGTAATCAATTATTGTTTGAATTGAAAGAATATTGTTTTGTATATTTCTCCCTTCTTCATCACATGTTTGATTCTTATTTATTATTTCTCCTAATGTTTTGACTATTTGCTAAGATCTTACTAAGTATTTTGTAGTCTAAGTTTAATAATGAGATTGGGCGCCAATTTTTTACATCCGTTGGCTCCCCCTTATTTTTGAAGATTAAAGTGATAAACTAACCCTGTTCTCATACTCTGTCATTTCTTGTTGGGTAAGTGTACTGTTGTATAGGTTTCTTAATAGTGGTGTCAAAGCTATTTGAAATTTTTTTTTTATAAAATTCGGGTGTCAGACCATCAAGGCCTGGTGATTTGTTCTTTGTGAGTTGATCTATTGCTTTTTAATTTCATCTTCTGTTATCATTTCATCACATTGCATTTTTGTTCTTCTATTGTTGGGATTTGGAGTTTTTCAATGTATTTAGTTGTCGTTTCTTCATTTATTTTTTGTGATGTGTACAAGTTTTTGTAAAAATTTTAGGTTGTTTTGAATTAAGCCTTCTATATGGTGTAGTACATCTCTACCCCATTTTGCTAAAGCAAATTTTTTGTCAATGTCTTTTGTGACTGAAATGAAGTCACCTATTATAATCATACAGTGCATATTATATGTTTATAGGTAGTTTGATAGTCTATAAATGAAGGGTATTTTCCTATGTCTCTTTGGTGGCATGTATAGGTTCATTATGTGTATTTTATTTGTATATGCAGTAGCCTTCCTTTTAGTTTATGTGGTGTTGTTATTATCTTCCAGTCTGTATGTAGTATTTTATTGTTTATGATTATGCCTACTCCTGATCTGTTTGTTGTGTTGTCTTTTTGTATAATAAAAATCGCATTTCATTTATCTTCAGTGAAGTTAATTTTGGTTCAACATTGTGAATTTCTTGTATTCAGATTAAATCATATTAGCTAGCAATTTTTATTAGTGATTTTGCTTTCTTGAAATCAAATCCGTTTATGTTTAGTGATAATATTTTAAGTTTCTTTACCATTTTGTGTTTGTTTCAAGATTGTATTCCGGATTTATAAATATGTTTTTTGGATTTTTACTACTTCAGTTAAGATATTTGTTTACATTGTATTTATGTCAAATTCTGTTGGATTTGCACTGTTTTAGGTTTCGTTGTTTGGGGTTGTTCTTGGATGATTGTTTTGTTTCTTTGACATGTCAAATGTTCCCTTTGATTGGTTGTTGTATTGATTCTTTGTCCTTGGGCTTGTTGGTGGTGTTTGAAATTCTGGTTCGGCCTTATTTGTGTATGTGGGGTCTGCTTGATCTGCCTTTTGTGTTGTTGTAATTCTTGTGTCTGGTTTTGTCTGTGTTTTTCTTGTCAGTAAGTGGGGGTAGTAGTGGTTTTTCAGTATTCATTTCCCTGATCATTTCTATGATTTTCTGAGTTCTGGGGATTTTCACTGTTATAATTGGTCTTTTTTATGATCTTGTACTGAGGTGAGTTTGCTTTCCTTTTGCCTTTGTTGTGTTGAGTTTTGTCATTCCTTGTTGGTGTTATCTGTGGTGATGGTGTGTGTGTGTGTCTTCTGTCTCCATTTCTTTGTCAGCGTGTTTTCTTGTTGTAATGTTACCTCACTGCTTGTTGATGGTAATGGGGAAGTAACAACTGTGTGTGATAGTGTGGATAGAGGTGGTGTTGGTGTTGGCAGTAGTGGTGGTGGTGTATTGGTTTGTGTTAGTTCCATGTCAAGAAGTATCATTTCCCTATTGAAGTCCTTGACTGCTTCAGCGTATGTTCTGTGTGTGTTGTTTGGTTCTGCTTCATTTTGTTGTTGATGTTGGTTATTCTGTGGACAATCCCACTTCCTGTGGCCAATGGTGCCGCAGGTCCCACATGGCCTCACCATGTGGCAATTGTAAAACCATGTTTGTATTGGAATGCAGTAGACTTTGAAATGTTCTGGGACTTTTTTGGAGTCCCTTATGTCAATTTTGGGGACAATATTGCCATTGTACAATCCTGGTATGGTTTTGTATGTGTCTCTTTTAATACTGATTATTTTCACCGATGTCCTTTGTTCGAAACCCTCCTGTAAAACCTCCAGGGGGATTTCTTTGGGGAAGTGAGAGATGTATATTTCTGTATACTTTTTTTAATTAGGCGTGTCATTGGGGGGAGGGGTCACCCTGACTACCTTATTCCCTACTATGATGTTACCATTCGGTAGAAGATGTTTGATTTTTGGGTAGAAGAGTATGATTCTTCTCCCAATGTTGTTAAAGGTGTCTAATTTGGTGTTGTCGATGCCACGTGCTGCTAGCGCAGCCAATATGGCAATATCACCCGGTCTCTCTTGTGCCGGAATGTTGGAGATGTCCAGGGCCTAGACCCATGGATCTCTGAAGGCTTTAAAAAGTGCCTTTCTCTATTCCTTCCTCTTCCGTCCGGAAATATTCCTTCAGGAAGTTTTCCCCGCTTACACGAGGTGTATTAGGCATTGTAATTTTTTGTCTAAGTGCGCTATACGGCTCGATGTGATGTTAGCTCTGAAAAGAGCTGTTTAAATATTTAAGGCTACAAATATGGCCTATTGAATTAAATTTATAGTGTTTGTATTTGTACTGTAAGGGTAGTATAGAAAAGAATTATCTTTCCTGAGTCCACAAACGTGTTCCTGGAATATCAAGCACTTTTCTTACTGCAATCCCATGACCAGCACCCTTCAGAAGCTCCAATGGAATGACCACCACTAATACGCTGTTCATGCTATGTTGTTTATACAGACAAGTAGCAAACTAACCAATCAGAAAGTTACTTACCATGAGCAATAATCAGGGTAGCTTCATTGCTCAGAGTGAACAAAACTCGAACAGGTTATTCTGGTTCAAGGTTGCCTAATTGGCTAAATATGTGTAAAACGAGAATAACACAATAATTGCAACTGATTACGTTATTTCACTCATCAATGAACATTAATTACATAAAATAATAAAATGCCCACTTCTGCCTAATTAAAACAGGAATATATAAAATTATAAAATATATGATCCTGCTACACATTTATTGGATCCTTTCCTGTATTAAATTCTTTCCCAGTTTGGTTGTATGTTTGGTGGCGATTATTGTTATGAAGACGGCGAGAAGGATGGACGGACATTATTTGCTGCCCATCAAATAATATTGAGACGATTTGGAAATCAATATCATTGGGATCTCTTACCTGCGTTGTATGACTTTCTGAATTTTACACATTTTTGCATACCTTCAGCTATAATGAATTTGTACTAGTTTGTTTACAATTAATTTTGTAATCTTGAAATTAAATTACTGTTACCTTTGTGCGTTAAATACAACTGTAACGTTTATGCGTTAGATATTGACGAGATAAAGATGACAGAAAAGTTAGTTGAAACCAGACTTAGGGTTATAAGCATATTAAACTATAACATCATCGCAAAATAAATGTAAGGTATTGAGAGGAGCGAACATTTCCGTGAAAGCAAACATGAAGAAAATTTTAACGTTGGAATGAAAAGATAAAAAGTTCTTAAATCATCAGAACAGCTAAGATCACATAAAAAGATCTTCGTAAGCAGCAGAGAGGGTGGACCCTACAACTTTGTAGAGACCTTATTTTTGGAAATTAAGGGTTTCCTGAAGAAAAAAAACATTTTGTCTTAATAATGAAAACTTCTTTAATTGACCAGATTTTTTCACAATCTGGTCACGTATATATGTCATTCACCCTCTCTGCTGCTATAAATTAAACAGCCATATAGATATTATCAATAATGAGTATCGGAGAACCACACTCAGCTAAATTAGCTCGAGAGCGACTAGAGGCAATTAAAAAATATCTACCCGTTCGTGATTCTGTTAAGCAACAACTACAATCGCGTCAGGAATCTCAAGTTGAATTTGAAGAGGATACAAAAAATTATTTAAACCTATCACTGAGACCACTAAAGGTATTCAACCTGTGTTAGAGAAAACCGCTGAAGTAACTGGAAAAATAGCAGAAGGAACTGAAAAAATAGCAAGAAGAACAAAAAAGACAAAAAGAATTTTACGTGAACTTCCAGCCGAAATAGCTGCTGCGATGCCAGTCCCGAAAATTCTTGAAGGTATTGAACAAGTTCGTGGTGAAATAGGTGACATAAAGGGTCGTATACAAGAACCAGAAGAACAAGAAGAACAAGAAGCGAAGGAGAGAATTGCGTTGAGTGACAAATTTATCGAAGATGCTATTGATTATATTAAAAATATTAAAAATCAGAGAGATTTAGTTATGATTGCTGTGAAAAGTTTCAATGATCGAAAACGGTATTTAAAATCTGAATATGTTGATAAACCTATAAGTCGTGATAATTGGTACAAATGGATATTTCGCATACACCATAACGTTGATCAGGCTAGAAATAATGATCCAAGATATATTGAGTATATTTATGCAATAGATAGTTATATTTCCTTTATACAATTACCACCAGAACAACAACAACAAATAATAAAATATCAACAACAAAAAACACCACCAGAACAACAACAACAAGTAATTAAACAACAACAATATCAACAAAAAAAAACACCACCACAACGAGCACAACAACTACAACAACTACAACAACTAGAACGACAAGAAAAAATGAAACAAGAACAAAAACGATTACAATCATCACAACAACCAAGAGAAGAGGAAGAAGAAGAATTTCAAGACGCTCCAGGCGCAACTGGAAGTGGTTTAGGAAGTGGCTTTATTACTTGCCCCAATAACGTTCTTGCTGATGTCGATCGATTAGAAATTCTCATCGGAGGAAAAAGAGCTGGTAATAATTCCCCAGAAATCATTAATGAAGTAGCTGATATTTGCAAACGATTATTTAGTGGCGGCATCATGGATATTAATGTATATCGATCTCTCATTAATGAAATCAGTGACGATGTCACTTATGATTATTATAGTGATTAAGTATGTAATTAGTGATAAAATCATTTAATAATAAAATGATCATACACAATACTCGTGGACCTACCATGGTCAGGGTAATAAACTCTCGATTACCTGTATACAAAACGACCTACGGAGATGGATTAGGTGATGTTATTCAGGGTCTGTTTAGAAGGATAGCCCCAAAAGCAATACCGATTGCAAAGCAACTAGGAATGAAAGCTATTGATGTTGTTCGTGAAAAAGGTATAAGCGCTGTTGGTAATCTCGCTAGCAAAGCATTCTCAGCGATCAAAGATAGACTATCACGATTAATACGCAGACCGGCCCGACCTGTGAAATTACCTAGCACTGAAGTGATGCCAGCAAATGTCAGTAAAATAATAAATCAAGCCGCTAATCAAAAACTAGCGGAGTTGGCTGATGTACCAATGTCGGAAAAGGAAAAAAATATAACCGCTAGTCTGATAGCAGGAAGTGGTCTTCGAGTTAGACGAAGACGATAATAATAAAGATGTTTAAACGCATATCTGATCCCGCGTTTGACATGGACGCACCAGTTCTCAAAGATGAGTCTGTGCGCGATTATCAGTATTATTCTTACGACGCACGAATTCCAGATCAGCGTGGAAGAATCGAATTACAGGTTCAGGATACAAGTAGATATTTCTTACCCGCTGAAGCATTTATCGAATTTGAAGGTGAAATTATAAGGACAAATGATGTCGAATACGTCGCTGATATTAGGATTGGTTTTGTTAATAATGGTATTATGGCGTTATTTGACAGCGCTACGTATATGATTGATGGAAAAAATATTGAATCAATCCAGAAGGACGTTGATGTTGCTACAACAATACTAGGCCTTGCAAGATACAGCGACGATTATTCAAGATCAGCTGGTCCATCAATGATGTTTGTCAAGGATACTTCTGACCACCCTGACAGTAGAAATCAAGTCTTTCGACAGCCTAATGATCGAGCTATTCCTCCTGCTGCTTCTAATGCTATTGAAGATTTACCTTTTTCAAATCCAGAATTTAACTTAGGATTTACAGCACGTAGATCAATGTTAAAAGGTGATAGGAGAAGATTTTCATGTGCAATTCCACTGTCACATATCTTTGGATTCTGTAGAAATGTTAGAAAAGTCATTTTCGGAGCCAAACACACAGTTGTACTTGTACGAAAAGGCGATGATAATGATGCATTATGGAGACCTATTGGTGATCTTGGTAAAGTAATACTAACAAAACTTTCCCTGTGGATGCCAGTGATGACTCCGTCAATATCCGAAGATGACCGGTTGTTATCTTTTATGAGTCAAGGCGGTAAATCAACGTTGTCATGGTTAACAATGACCACAGATGCTGTTCAGAGTGCAATTGATGGTTTATTTACATGGCAGATAGCTTCTCAGCAAGGTGTTTCTGCACCAAGACATATATTTATTGCGTTCCAAGATATTGCACGAGTAAACTCACAAACACATAGTCACATGATATTTGACAAACTCGGTGTTTCTGAGGTTTCATTAAGGATAAATGGACATCAAGAACCATCCGAGGATATATTACTGAATTTCGATCAAAATCATGTAGCACGTGCATATCATCGATTAATGACATTCATGGGTCGTGATCAAAACATTGATACTGGTTTACAAATATCGCAGCTAGATTTTACAACGCTGTATCCGATTTATTACTTTTCGCTAGAACATTTAGATTTAACCAGACAATCTGTTGTAGATATTCACTTCGAGCTCGTGTAACTCGAGGGGTTATTGTTAATTACAGAGCAATTGCTGTTATACTCAGCGATAAATCGATGTTACTCGAAGGTGTTGGTGGACGAATGAGAGTTATTGATGCTCCAGTAGAAAACATGTAATTAGATCGTTCATAATAATTATAATGTCATATCATCACGTTAGTGTGAGTCTGACCCCTGGTCAGATTAAAAGGCTGCAATCAGCATCAAAAAATAACTGTGGAATAAAAATATCGCTAAAGCGAGAACAAATGACCGGTGCAAATAAACTATCGTTGACCGAGCGTCAGTTTAAAAACTTCAATGATGCTAAAAAATCAAATAAATGGCGTTAAACTTAATCTTTCTGCGGGCGCCATCAAAAACATCGCTAAAACGGGTGGTATATTTCCACTTCTCGCAGCAATACCAGCATTAATAGCAGCTGCAGCACCAGCTGTTGCCAAAGCAGCTGCGCTAGGCGCTGTTGGAACAGCTGCTGGAATGGCGTTAAAGAAAGCAACCGGACAAGGAATCAAAAAAAAAGGAAAGGGTCTAAGATTACCAGGGACCCCACACTGGTACGGAAAGGGTCTAAGATTGCCAGGGACTCCACACTGGTACGGAAAAGGTCTAAGACTTCTCGGGACAGTTTACTAATATCACCTATGTCCAATTTTGATTTACTTAATGCTGCTAAGCAATTAAAAATAAAAAATTTCAGAGGTGTTTTTATGCGCGATCAATTACCTACCGTTGCAATGCAATATGAAACCGGTATTATTAATCTCGATAAAAATTCTGGCCCAGGCACGCACTGGGTTGGATATGCAATTGATCCACGTGGAATTATTTATTTCGATTCGTATGGATTAGCACCACCAAAAGAATTTCTTCATTACGTTAGCAATAATACTGCTCCAATCTGGTATTCAACGCTACCGACACAAAAATAACTGATCCTCCAATATGCGGTCGTGAAACCCTCGCTATGCTTGATGCTGTATCAAAATCAACAACACCGCCTCATAAAGTCGTGCACGCGTTCACTACACTACGTCATAGTACTTAAACTGATATCAGTAAATATAATGGTAGATATTTACGGAAGATCCTCAGGTAGAGCTCAGAAGGTCGATTTATCTAAATATGCAACCATTGATCAGCTCAGAAATGAAATCGATGATTTATTAAATATCACGAGTGTGGATCAAAATGAAGTCGTCGTTTTTCAGGATAAACAAGGACGATTAAAAACGAGTAATATACAACTACTAGATGTACTTGTACGAATTCCCAACGCGGTTGTTAATAATGTCGTTACTTTCACTGATCATGGTAAAATACAGGATTCCGGTAAGTCGGTTAACGATTATGTTAAGAAAACTGGTGATGTATTTACTGGTGATGTTATTATGTCAGGAAGAAAAATTACGTATCTTGGAGATCCAATCGCAGATACAGACGCAGTAACAAAAAAATACGTCGATGATCAAGAATCCAAATACGTGTCAGTGCGCGGTGGTATAATGCGTGCATTTCTCAACATGAATAGTAATGGTATTAATAATCTCAGAACACCAGAAACAGATTTCGACGCTGCAACGAAGAAATACGTCGACGATAAGGAAATTCCAATAACGACTTCATTAACGACAATCAATGATGGAATCGCTTCATTTAGAACTGAATATTTTAATCACGTACAAACATTTCTAAATTTTCGTAGAAATATAAACAGATCTATTAACGAATTTTTTGGAACTCCACCAAATGTTATTATTAATCTCGCTGACATTAACGCAAGACTCAACGATATCATTAGTGGTATTCCTAACATTATTCAAAAAACTAATCTCGTTAAAATTCCTCACAAGCAGATCATTAATATCGTGTACACAGTCGCATCAGGAAAAGCAACATGGACACCGGAAAATAACACTTTTAAACACACTGCAGAGGTTACTGGTGTATACAGACTGTCCGTATTTAGTAGTGCAAAATTCAGTATATTTACCACATTTCCATGGCGTCATTCAACTGATGATTTTTCTGGAATTGTGTCTATAGTGTTAAATAAAGATACTGAAGAAACGTTTATGCTGATAGCGAATGATAAAAAATTAACCACAGCAGATTATTGGTGGTGTATTGAGTTCGTAGCTGAAACTCCTCAATTAGTTACCTAGATAAATATAATGAATCAAGAGTCATTTATCGACGTTCAACGTCACAGATACGCTCAAGTATGTGAGTGTCAAACCAAACTAAAAAATATCATCGACGATTACACGATAAAGGTAAAAAATATCGTCGTCGTATGGTCGTTATTGATATAATGGTATACTCGGTTTCTGCTGTTATTGCTGGAAGTGGATTATTATTATCAACAATAACGATGACAGCGCCTGCAGTTGTAACGATTATAGTTTCAACGGCAACAACATGCGCAGGTATTTTCAGTATTATCGCTAAGAAAATATCTACGTGTACGAATGATAAACTAAACGAGTACGTGATGAAATTACACACAGCAACAGCCGCATACACTAAATTATGCTCGTATATTTCAGCGTATCTCAGTGATGGTAAAATATCCGATGAGGAGTTCGTAACGATAATGAAAACCTACGATGAAGCGTTCATAGTGGAACGCGATGCGTTCTCTAGTGACGGAAAGATGGAGAATTAAATAATAACGATAATAATAATGTCATCTTTAGAATTACTTCAGCAGATCGTAGCTAATACAACGCCGTCAAAAACTACTATGATATCATTAAGTTCAACCAATCCTGAATTTAGCGTTAATTTTCCGACTGCAATTCCAGCAAAGGAAATAGCATTAGCGCAATTACGAGTTTATTATAGTTGGCCTAATATTAGATCAAAACCGTTTGGTGGACAACAACCAAATAATTCACTGGTATTTGCGAATAAGAATAAACCGGATGGAACACCTGACTGGCAGGTTGTTGGAATTTCAACGGGCAGTTATCAAATAGAACAGATTAATGATGAATTCCAACGCAGAATTAAATCTATCACGGGGAAAAGAATCTAAAATAGCGATTACTGTTTATGAACCAACACTATCAGCGGCGATTGAAATAAATTCTCCTGATTACCTCGTAGATATTTATCAAAGTTCGATCAGATCAGTGTTAGGATGGCCTGATGTCGCACCTGTTTATAATGGAGTTTCAGAACCAAAACTAGAAGAATTTAAAACGAGTGAAGAAAAATTCATTAAAGATCCAGAATATCGAAAAAACCAACCATGGAGTAATACAAGATTTGGATTTCCAAACGAAGATAGATATTATTTTACCGATTTTGACGGTAAAAGAATCCCCAGGTTGAATAAAGCATTATTTATTGTTAACACAGACACCAGGACGAAGATTAGTAACTATACTGTTGATGTAAGATTTATTAAACATTTTTTAGATACTCTTAAACACGAATACGATAAAATGTTTAATGATTTAAGAAATTTACTTATTTCATTATCTCAACATTATAATGAAAGTGTAAAGCAGCAAATAATCGAGTCAATAAAACATTTAAATGGGATCTTATTCGATTTATACATCGTTAATCGAAGTATTATAAACACTGCGACTAAATTCGATGGAAATCGTTACACAAATCCAGAACCTAAACAAGTATTTCTTAATCATTATAAAATAACAGAAAAAAATTTACAAACATTTGTTATACCAGATTTAAATAACGCTGAAATGAAGAAATCATTAAATGATCTTATTGAAGAATATTATCCGGGAGTAATTGAATCGTGGAAAAAAATAGCCCCACCACCGGCTATACTAAAACACAATAACAACCCCTTTGGTGCCGGTAGACATATATCACCAGGCATTGTAAACATAACAACAACAATTGCAGTCAATCTGGTATGTGATGTTATTGAAGGTAGCTATCAGGTAGATCTTTCTAAATCTAACCACCGCAGTGGCACTGCGGAGCAAGGGTACATATTATTCAGTTTTAGCCCGATTGCCCCCCCAGGCTGGTTAATTGTGGCAGAACCAATTAATCCCGTTTACCTGCGAGTTCATAATCCATTTCTGACAAGAATAAATTTCAAACTCACTGACCAGGCAGGAAACATTCTGGACACGAGAAACGAATCTCTTAATATAAACCTGTATGTACGCTCATAGAGCGTTTTTATTATAACAATATCCGGATGTTTATTCTTTTGTTTACATAAAATCCGTACACAATGAAATCTAGAAAGTTGTGGCTGCATATTGATTATTCCATAACATGTGCGTAAAGTTATTTTAAGACCGCTATATATTATAACTAAATCAATATCCGCTGTTACGGCCCACGCATAGACTCAGTGTTATACAGAATTATATATATTTTGGAAAACTAGAAATATAAAATCTCATTTTAGACAGAAAAATGTGGTTTTTGTTAAGAATATTGTAGTTTTTAGGAATAACGATATGACTGACACATTGGTAAACACATGCTAACTTTTTCAATATGTATTTATAACAAGGTCCGATAGCTCAGTTGATAGCGTGTAGAAACTCTCATCCGGAGGGTCATAGTTCGAAACCTGAGAAAGACATATGTCTGCGGGGGGCGATTTTATGCCAAAATTTATAATTTATTGGGGGCTCCAGCCACCCCCGTCTTCAGAGTACACCAATCCACTACGTCAACACGTGGTGGATTCACTTTTGTGAATAACCCATTGGTTGATCGTTATGGGTTGGTGTGCTACGTGAAGACGGCATTTCATCATATCATCTCATTATCATCTCATCATCATATCATCTCATCAAAATATACAGCGGGGGGTGATATGAGGTCGTGACCTTGTGACTTCACTAAAGGGGTACCCCACACAGGGGCCATTCCAAAAGACACAATCGCAAACTAAAAATAAACCTAATGAGATTCCAGGTCACAAAGACCAATCAGCCTTTGAGTTCTTAGAGTTTCGGTTGCGGATATCTAGGAATTCTTGTAAGGCAACAATAAACAGAATCTGATTGGTCACAAAATAAGACCTACACGTACAGACAACCCTCTGAGCCTCTAAAGTTTCGGTTACGGATATTTAGGGGTCTCTTTGGGGGTAAATGTCTAAACAAAGATTCGGAACCTCATTAGGTTTATCTGATACAACTATGGAATGGTAGACCGAATGTCACCCCGCGCTGTATATTTTTGTTTATTTTTATATTAAATATAAAAAATAAATATATATAATGAACCATGAAAACATCAATGATATTATCTGTGCTATTAAAACACTAAAACATAACGGAATAAAAATATCTGATAATCTCGACCCTCAGAAAATCATGTGCGATTTTGAATTACTGCAACAGAGAAAATTTGATAATAAATATACACTATCTTCAAACTACAGATTCATAAAATTAATTTATCAAGCCATGCTTGAATCACTAGCCATGGTAAACGACAATCAGGTAAAGCTATTTGCACCTCTTGCACGTTCTATCGAAAATATTAAATCCGAACTGTCTCACGAGTACGAAAGAAAAAAGATTGTGGATAATCGTGTAATGCAATTAAGAAAGATTATGATATCTGATTCTGTAAAAAATGATAATGACGCTGAGAGCGGTGAAGATGAACCCCTGACAGAGTCAGTGACTGTAATTATGGCTAAACAAAACCCTTGGGAAAATTAACAGAGTCGAACTATATTTGTTTTTGTAAGAATAGAGAGTTAGATATATTCAAATACTATTCGCTGATCATATGTTTTCGAAAATGCAGATCTAGTAATATTATCTGCAACGAATTTTACTGAAGGTGGTACTATGTCAAAATATTTGGCAGTAGAATTAATTGACTTGAACACAATTTCTTCACCATCTACATTTACAGATTTAACAGATCTTGCAAATCGTGCGCCGCCAGTGTTTCCGGATTTACAATTTTGACTCTGTGTAATAATTCGTAGATTTCCAAGTGAGTTATCAAGCTTATTGCCGTTGATGTGGTCAACCACATATCCATCTTTGATTATTCCAAAAAAAACACTCGTATGTAAATCTATGTGAGTAATAATTTTTATTTCCTTTGGTATTAAACGCAAGATAACCAGTATTGGTAACACTACCTACTGGTTTTTTCAATCTGCAGTTTCTAATCACGCCATCACGAGATGCTTCATAATTGGTAAGGATTGGATGTGACACAAATTCATTTTGTTCCATTTATATATAATACTATTTGTTTAAATCATTGTTTTTTGAAAATCTAGCCAAATAATCTTCTTCGGTTTTTATAGGAGAGTCAGCGTTATTTTTTTTGTCATAATATCGTTTTAATTCTCTGTATTTTTTACCACCGCATTGCGCGCACAGTTGAGTTTTTCCTCGCACTCCAGCACTACACACAATACACGGTTTTGGTCCTAGACTTCCATTTCTGACACATTGCATATGATAACTACAATATTCATTCACGCATGATTTATTACAAGTAGAAGTATATCCAATTTTGAGCCAAGCACATTTGTTTTGTGTTTCAATCATATACAAAAGATTAATGTTCAATTAAATATATACTTGCCCTAATTATAATATGGAGGAATTATCCGTTATTGAACCTTCCCCTGCTAGATTTGACCTTGACAGACTATCAGAATATAAACTCAGTAATTCGATGCAAGATCTGGCATTAATGGTAATCGAACGTATTCGTGAAGCAAAAAAGGAATTTCGTGACGATGGTGCAGTTCATGCATGGTCAACATTCAGAGTTGGAAATGTTACTAATATGATGAATGACAAACGAGGAAAAGTAATTATTAATCACCTTGATAATCAAAAATATTTTATTTTAATAAAATTTATTGTAAATACAGAAGAAGATATTTGGATTATTCGTGATAAGCGTGATCCAGTCCGTGTGCAGCCCGGGGGTAATATTGTTCTTTTAAGTAATAAATCTAAGCCCGGAATACTTACTGGCATTGATAAACCCTATTATATACAGAGTTATCCAGCAACTGCAGTTGTATATGGAATATTTCCGCTAAATAATAAACCTAATGTTACGGATCTGAAACCGACGAAAATATCGAGAATAAACTGCGTAGCTGAATGAGTTACAGAACATTTTACAAATGCGATACGTGGTAATGGTTTAACTGATTTAAGACATAAAAAAATAAACAAATGGGCAGAGTCCGTTAAAGATGCTGGTGCATCTATTAAGGATGTTGCTGAACTAGAAAAGTTATTAAGATTTCCAATAACAGTAAAAACACTAACCGGAGAGATATTATACGAACCAAAATATATAAAAAATGGAAACCCTATAACAATCGTTGATCATAATGCACATGCATGGACTAATGCTGTAACGATATTTCCACGAGATAGAAAAGTTAAGTTTTATAACGGTGATATATTTGATTTTATTAAAAATATCAGTAAAAGCGACCCTGTGTCTGTTTGGTTATTTCAGAGTTCGGAATATAATCATTACGATCAGTTTGTACGGCCTAACGGTGATATTTATCGTACAGAATCTCTCCATGAAGAAATGGAACATCTTGCATTGAAATATACCTCTGATGATGTCATAGTTGGACAATTACTGAATAACTGCTTTACCGTACCATCGGTTGCTGCCCATTTCGCTCAGGAGAAAAATTCATGGAAAACGACACGATCGGAATTCCTTGAAGATGTCAAGAAAAGCTGTATAGAATATGGTCACGGTGGGTTATGGAACACCAAATACAACCATAGTGATGTTATCTCAGTTGATATGGTAGCGTGTTATCCTGGGAGTTTTCTTGGATATGGAGTATGTTCTAAGTACTTTAAGAGATTCGGACATCCTACACATGACATGACCAGGGTTGCGATAAACGGACATTTACCAGATTTTGACTTAACCGGATTTGCTCATGTAGAATTATTCGAATTTGCAGAAAATCTCCATCCGATTACTTATGCTTGGTTTGGAAGACATTTTTCAGAAAAATGTTGGGTTCCGATAGTACTATTGCGATATATGCTTGATGCTGGATTTTTAATATCGTTGAGAGTAACTGAAGCGATTATATCGTATAATTCACAGAAGCAAGTTTAGTTACCAGAACCAAATAGATTTAATATCGATGACACCAGAAAAGAATTCCCTGATATTGATGAAGATCATATTATTAAAATAAATAAATGCAGAAACGAATACGATGAGAAATTTACAAAAGATCTCGGTAGAAAGATAATCGGTAAATTTACTCAAGGTGGTTCATACGATTATAAACGAGCGTGTACAAGATTGATTATGGACGACGCTGAACTAGATTTTATAATCGCTGATACAACTGAGAAAAATACGTTTATAAACAGATGTAATGCTTATTTATCAGATGGAACGAAACTAGGTACCATTGTGAGCTACCTTGATGGCGAGTCACCACAATTTACTCATTTAAGATCTTCGATGTTAGCTTATGTTTCGATAAACCTACTATCGATGATAAATAAATTTCCTCATCACGCTGTCAGAGTCGCTACGGATTCATTTTATGTACATAAAAAATATAAAGATTTATTAAAACTCGTAATGGTGAATGGGGGACGTGGAGGATAAAACAAGAAAATATATTTAGTTATTCTGAATCTGCCGATGTTGAAATTGTGGAGACATATTACAGAAATAATAATCAAACATCAAAATCATCTGCACCATCTGTGTACGATCCTGTATCTAGACATAAGACTGTTTATCTTAATGGGTGTGGAGGGTCAGGTAAAACAACTCGTGTAATTAATTTATTTATAAATAATAGTTTAGATATAATTGTTTTAACACCTACACATAAACTTGCTAGAGAAATAAAACAACGAGGAGTAAAATCGTGTACATATCACAGTTTCTTTAGATGGTGCGGAGACTTATGGACTCCATCGCGGATGGG
The DNA here is from genome assembly GCA_016617855.1 of Megalonaias nervosa. Taxonomy (NCBI): domain Eukaryota; kingdom Metazoa; phylum Mollusca; class Bivalvia; order Unionida; family Unionidae; genus Megalonaias; species Megalonaias nervosa. Next base: position 11,641 of record JAECUM010062017.1, on the reverse strand, counting down.
TGAAAAATATATACCTAAATATATTATATGGGACGAGATATGCACGGTGTCGTTAGAAACACTAAAAACATTTTTTGAATGGTTATTGACAAAGAATACTGCTGTGATTATGTGCGGCGATCATGGTCAACCACCACCCTTTGTTGGACAGTCTCCACATGAATGGCTGAAGAATAACGTAAATTATTATGAAGAAATAAATGATGACCATAGAGCTATTGATGAACCCCTGAAGGAATTTAAAAAATTAATCAGACTTCAACCAGACAGAGTACAATGTGAGATAATGCGAGGAGTAATTCCAGAGACTTCTATGAATGAATTTTTGACTTTATGGAATCCCGCTGATTTAATAGTCGCGAGTAGAAAGATAGTTCGTGATGAACTACAAGATAAATTATTTTTGTTACATAAAGAAAAGTTTTCAGATCTACCTGTACCTTTGTGTTATCGCCCCTCAGATACTCGACGACAGAATATTGAAGTTGAAATACCAGGTGTCTTGGTTCCACCAAGGGTACAGAATCTTGTCTTGAATGACATTGTTTTAGTTGATATTAATGTCGTTGAGAATACGCTGAGTATGAATAAATCGCCGTGGGTGTTAGGATACGCTATAACGATTCACTCGTCACAGGGGTTAACTATAACTGATACTAAAATCTGGATTGTAGATGATCGGATCGAGTGGTCAAATTTAGTCTATCTCGCCGTATCTCGAGTCAGGAGAATATCTCAACTACATAGGGTTATTATGAATTTTATAGAAAATAATAATCAAATTGTTAAAAATGACGTAATAAGAAAAAAACTATCTGGTTATAAGCAGTGTGACAAAAAAAAATAATCCTGATTTTGATATTGATGTTGAATTTATTATAAAACTAAAACAACTACAGAATAATAATTGCGCAAGTTGCAACTGTAATATGTCATGGCAGTATTCGAATCCAAGACAATTTACCGTAGACAGAATTAATAGTGATCTCGGTCACACACGTGAAAATGTAATGCTGACTTGTCTTGAGTGTAATCGACGTCGAGGCTCTGGATGTTTACAAAATTGAGCTTGGTGGTAATTGTGTATCCTCAGGAATTATTTGCAATTGTTCACGTACAAATCCGCGTTGAGGGGCAGTAGAATCTAGTCTGTATATTGGAGGTCTACCAGTGGATCTAACCACGCTAGAAATTTTATGTGTAGTCACGCTCCAGATAGGATCGGTTGCTCTTTTTTTACCGCCTTCAAGTTCGCCGGGTTCATATAAATATCTAACTGTAACATTACCTAATACTGGTTGAGAAAAAGATTCATGTCGTTGTCCGTAACCATTGCGTATATATTTTTTTTTTGATCGCATTAGAAGGTTTCATGGAAGTTGCACGAGTAATTTCATTATTCAACGCAGCTATCACACTCGGTAATCTTGCAACCCATTCACGAGATCTATCTTTGAAGTCAGTAGATATTTCCTTTGCGTATTGATATCCGAATAACCGCTCGGCAAGTGTTCTATTAAATCGTTCAACGATTGCCTGATCACGATGAATTTCAGTATGTCCTCGTCTGATTTTAACATTATGTTTCTTCATCAACGATGATACTACTCCAAGAAATTCTTTACCGGGATCAACCTGTAGTAGTTTTGGCCATCGTAGACCGCCACGTTGATAAATTCGTTCGAACGCAGATGCAACTTCGGATGCTGTTTTCGTTGATAATGGCTCCGCTTCTTTATATCTACTAGCAATGTCAACGACAGTTAACGCGTATTTGTATGTGCGTGATTTTCGTCCACGTGTTTTAATGGTATCGTGTGGTAAAAACAGTATATCCGCTTGATGAACTTCATTAGGGACACTAACATCAAAATGCGCGTAATGAATTCTTTTAGGTGGACTTAGGAAGATTTGCCATATTGCCTGTCGTGCTAACCATGATGCAGCGACATCACGTGAAACTTTTGCTGCTTCGGCGAGTTTACTAATCGCTGCCTTACCTCTCCAAAATCCTCTCGGGGAATAATAAACAGATTCCATTATGATAGTTATATAATTAATTGCCAGCCCCTAACACTAGTTTACCTTTCATAGCAGTTTTTACTAGAAAACTAGCTAATTTTTCTCTGAGAGATTTATTAGGTATAGAATTTAACGCGTGAATCAATTTTACATCCGCGAGATGTCGGTGTTGCAAATCTTTACTTTTATAAGCAACATCGTGAACGTGACACGCTTGATCAATCTTATTTACTGGATACTCTCCGGGCCTTGGTTGATCTTGATCATCAAGTCGGATATCGAGACGAGTTCCTGGGCCACAATAATTATATCCGGGTAAATGTTTCTCACCAGGGTATTTAGCCCATGGAGTTCCTGGTAATTTTCCTAATAAAGCGGCTATATCACCCCCACCTATCTTTGTTGCAATAAATTTATATTTCTTGGTACCACATTTCACACACTTGCCTGTAAGTGCACGTCTTTTATTTTTTGTTGTTACTGTCGTTAATTCAGTAGTATCGGTAGGTGCTCTGCATCGAACACAATATAGACTCATATTATTTATTATATGGATATAATTGACTTTTCTGCGACACGAAAACAAGAGCCAGTAAAGCACCATCCAGCGTTACCAAATTCTATCAGAATGATTATAATAGGCCCATCTGGAAGTGGAAAGACGCAATTATTGCTTAATCTAATAATGCGATGGCTGAAGTGGGATAAATTATATTTAGTAGCGCCATCTGTAGATGATCAGAGATGTTACGAAGTACTTAAAGATTTTAATGAAAACGCAAAATCGTTACATAAAGACAATATCATAGACTTTATTACTGATATTGATGAAGCGCCATCCGTAGATGATCTGGATGTATTTATTAATAATTTAGTAGTGTATGATGATGTTATGCTGGACAAACAATCAAATCCAGCTAGAATATTTTCACGAGGTAGACATAAAAATACAGACGTGATTTATGTTACACAGAGATATACACAAATTCCAAAAAGTAATCAGAGACAACTGTAACATTTTAGTTGTGTTTAATGGCGTAGATAATCATACGCTGCAAAATATTTATTATACTTGGTGTTCAGGCGACATGGACATGAATAAATTTAAAAATTTCTTTTCAAAAGCACAAGCTGCTCCTTTTGGTTTTGTAACGATAAATTTACATGATCCAAGGTCAAGATATCGCAACGGACTTGATACAATTTTTGGATAAAAATCATAGCAGCAGAGAGGGTGAATGACATATATACGTGACCAGATTGTGAAAAAATCTGGTCAATTAAAGAAGTTTTCATTATTAAGACAAAATGTTTTTTTTCTTCAGGGAACCCTTAATTTTCAAAAATAAGGTCTCTACAAAGTTGTAGGGTCCACCCTCTCTGCTGCTTCGTAATGTTGAACTTGGACGACGAGTAGGAAAACATTAGCAAGAAGTCAGAAAGCCAAAGCAAAAATGCTAAAGCGTGAACAAGAGAAGACAAAGCTTGCAAGGGAGAGAAGTCGAGATGCAACAACAGTACCAAATACTTACTCGAACAAAATATATTACTTGATACGCGGTGTGGGGTTGTTTTATGTTGAAGATTAGTGTCTAGCAAACGCTCTGTTTTCAAAGCTGATATCCGTTCAAATGAAATACCTATGATAAAAATACCCGATAAGAAACCTCAAAATGGACCAGATGATGTGGCTCTTGACCAGGAAAAACCATTTCCATATGTGTCTTATGCGTATCAAACAATTTCGTAAATTTCACAACAAAGAAATGGCAAGTAGGACTAGCAACTTAATTATAAATGATTGCCATACGACATGTCAAGATTATATTTTTGTGATCCATATGGATTATCTCTGTATGGGTCTGTATGGGTTTAAGAAAGATTATTTACCATATTAAACAAGTATTGTCCTTCTTGTGAACATTAATGAATACACTGGGGTTTTTATTTTGGTATGTATGAATCATGCTGCATTAAATAATTTGTGTACACATATCCAATATCACCTACTTCCAGACCAAATCTATATCCAACCTCATTTGTACTTAAATCTTTCTTTATTATGCTTTATAGGCACGGCATTGTTTGGCTAATTTTTGTAATGCAATTTGTCTCCTTCTCTTACTCCGAGCCTAATCCATAGATCTATCTGGATTTTATTGGTCGTAAATTGTTAATCTTTCTACTCAATATTTTGTCCAAGTATGGTTCAACGTCTTAAAAATTAACAGCAAATCATGGTAATTTCTCTATTTCCAGCTTAAACTCTAAATGAGTTCTGGAATCCTCCAGTGATTTTAGTCTTATCTGCTTAATAGTTTTCTTTACTTCTGTTCCCTTCTCTTTATAAAGCAAGTTAGAGAAGGTTGTAATTTCCTTCGAATAGATTGTAGTATTTTTGTGCTGAGCAAATCCCTGGCCATCTATTATAGTACATTGTTCAAAAGAATAGTATGATTCTTAACCAAGTTTTTATGATTCAAAATTTCAAGTTTTAGAAATAGTACTTTTGACAAAATGACTTTTCTTGTCATTGAACTTCATTGAACAGGAATTTCACACTCACAGGAAGTTCTTCTCTTCCTCGCATTTTTCCATGTCGCCCATTGCGATATTAAAGTTCACACAATCTTTGTTACTTTGGTACTGAGTACTGCGACATTTCATCTAAACTACTCGCTTATTTTCAACACATACAAAAAATCTCCCCATTCATTACTACTTAAAGGTTTACATATAAATCTCATTATTTCACTTACATAAAATGTGTTTGGCTTCCAAGAATTGTCATATCATTTACATTTGCTAGTACGTATCTTTTATCGTTCATCCTCCTCGACTTCAAAATTATCTTATCTGTGTACACATCTTGCTTGTCGTTCAAAGTAACGCCTCCTGGTAAAATATCCGCTTAATATTAGTTTAATTTAAGTCTTCCAGTTTATGCACAACAGAATGACAGCCTTGCGAGAAAATAGATTTATAGTTTGAGATGCGGACTTTTTCCCTTGTTTCATGTTTAATCGTTCCATCAGATGTCAGATAAACGAATAAGATATACTTTTGATCTATTTTGACTTCCTTACTGGCGTTCACTGGAATCATGTCTTCTTACCTGTGATATGTATTATAGTAGTCATCAATACAGGTTGGCCATGTATTTACCCATTTTCTGGTTTCATTTTCAGTAAAGCACGATCGAATTATCGTCTTAAGAGTTTCATTAAATATGTAAACTATTGACTCCTTTTGTTCTGCGTAACTGGAAAAGTATTCTCTATTTCCTTTGCCGTCATTTATTTTAGCTTTAAAATTATTTTTAAAAATATTATTGCATTCAAGTGACGCAAAGTATACTTGCGTGTGTTCAATTCTTGTCAATGCTAGGGCATTGGATGAATTAGTGCGTTTTCTTTAACTACTGCGGTAAGGAAATATAGGGATTCACTACTGTCTGAAATAATGAGTTTAAAATTTGGATGGTGTTAAAGTGTTGACTAATACAGGTGTTTCAAAACTTAATGTAGCTGAAAGTAAAAATTAAACAATATTTGTCCATCTCTGTCATCAACAAATATTTTCCAGTTTTTGAAAAGAACGGTAATTGCTTATTATTTTAAGTGAGCATAATGTGGACATTATTAGCTCTCTTAGTGACGGGAAACTCATCTTAAATGACAGACACAAATCCAATCTTATGAAATAGGATACAGATGTCCATTTCGACACAAATAAAGTTGTAGGTTCTTTTCAGCTGCCTCATGTGACAGCTTCACGCAATTTTACTTTTGCCAAATCTATTAATAATGACTCGCCAAAACCAATAACTGAAGTTTAAAAAAAATATATTTAAACTGTATAAAAAAAGCACGTTCTGAAACCTCTTTATTAAATTCAGTGACTAAAAAGCGAAATATGGCATATCCTTGTAGCATTTTATTGGTCCGAGAACTAAATGTACGATATTAAGTTCTAATGTGACCGTAATATTTGATTCAGTTGTTATCCTTCTATTATACCTCAAAACGTTTTGTCAAATCCTGAACATTTAATTCCTTACTTTTTCCATTCGATTAATTGCAACTTTTATATTTTTGGGATCTTTGCCCCCAACTTCATTGTTGTAATATACTAATGTAGCATCATATTTGACCTTTGCCACAAACGTACTCAAGTTGGCTTTTAATAAGTGGCATTCTATTTTAATTTATCTTATTGCCCGTGTTGTTTTGTCTGAATTATGTCATAGTCCAATACATATACCACGCAAAATTGAAACCGTATATAGGGTCTGGAAAATTAAATTTTTGTTGTATTCATGTGGACACAGTTAATCATACAACGTGCTTAGACTTGAATGATAAGCATAAGTTATATAAATTAGAGTACTCAAGTAAATTTAAGCTATTTAATACGAACAACACATAATACTATAGAACGTTTATTAAATTTTGTATTGTCTTAGTTCTAAAAATGAACATTACATGTATAGGTAAAAGCCTAATTCTAGGAAATTATGTCGAAAGTTGAAATGTACTTTCTTATTGTTCAGTTATTTATCTTTGTGTACATTATTGATTTAGTTCAGTTTTAAATACGTTAACATGGTTTATACTCTATATTCCTGTTGAAGCTTCTGATGTGAGGGCTATTTGAACTCTTCCGTGCGACAGTATTCTCACCTTCTAGTAATATCGTCTGAGTCAGGAATTTGGCTAAAACATTTATGGGAGTGTATTGGGAAATATGTTAATTTCAACATGGTAGTAAGCCAGGAAATTGTTTTCTTAAGACATAAATTTTATACACTTTGGAATAATTCATAGTAAGCCAGGATTTTGTTAGTCTAGTGGGCGTGGGTTGGGTGGGTAGGGTCATGGTAGGCATACATGTTTTGTCGTGGTGTGGGGGTAGGTGGGTTCGGTTGGGCTGGGTTTTGGGTTGTTAAAATCTATTTTTAGGTGTTACGGTCAATGAACCAGGGTATAAGTTTCACTTCTTTCTATCGTCATCGTCACCACCTTTTTCTTCTACTACTTACATTGCTATCACAAACTTCTGATGTTGTTTGCTAGCTCTCAGTCCATAAATTCACCCATTTCACTTAAAAAATTACCACTATATAATAAACTAGACCCTTATGTGCCCTGTCTTCGAGAAAACTAGTAAATAGCGTCAGAAATAAGGATATTCGGAACATAAATAGTAGATTCAGTGTATAGCCCCAGGCAATAAAATGATCACAGGCGTAAAAATATCATGACTACTTTCAATTTATGGACTGTAAATGAAAGTGACATATATATTCTAAAGTTACCTTGATATCCCGCTAAAATCGATTGAGAAGAAAAGCAAAGAAGAATTAGCATTTCTAAATTAAAAATATCTTTCCGTATTTTATCTGAACCAGTTGATTAAATCCCGTTGATACCTTTACGACTCTATGGTCTAAAACTACGTAACAGAAAAAGTAAACCAACAAGGTTAGTAAAATTAAACAAATAACTAAATTATCTAAGTTATAAAAGGAAAACTAAAGAGGAACGTGCATTATTATGAATTAACTCCAAAATAATCATACAATTTCTATCACAAGTCCAAAGCAGAGAGAAATCCGAATGAAATCCAATCTTGAATGTGCTGATGTACCATAGTATTAAATGTGCCGATGTGCTAACAGTTTTGATGCATCACAATGATATGATCCAGTATGTTTTGAATAAATTCAATATAATCCCAAAGTAGAGTTAAGCACTTTGCAATGAATATTTAAATAAATAAATCCTCTCAAATTATAAATGAACTCAATTAAAAGATCGATATTACGACAGAAATAGGAAAGAATTATCGTATATACATCCCCACCTCACTTATTTCGCAATAACCTTTTCAGAAAAAAAAACCAAAAAAACATCATCGTAATAGAAAATTACCCCAAACTGTGAACAGGTTTAGGTTTGTTGATTTAAATTCTAGCGAACCAAATTGACAACATGAGATATGTTATTTCGGAGGGAGAAACCAATGTCCTGAACTCAAATCCAATTAAACATGTCGCTTGCAAATGATCATTATCTTAAAATATAATCTACAATCAATGGATACAAATTTGATTTGTAATATTGTATTTAAAAAATGATCATTACACTCTACAATAATGGACAAATATTAAACACTCACTATGGATATGCATATCGATGCACTGTGCAATATCAGGGTGTTACTGAGGAGGAGTGTGGAAAATATGTATTCATTTTAATAGTTAACTTTCACTACGTGTTTTCAAGATGCAAACAATTTGTAACGTGACATAGATCATTGAGAAGACCATCTGAGATCGAGCAACGACACCAATCCTTTTAAATGTGACGTAGATCATTGAGAAGACCATCTGAGAGCGAGTAACGACACCAATCTTTTAGAATGTATTGTTAAAAAGTTAAGGTATCATTTGGGACTCATTGAACAAAATGATGAAAACTATTCAGTTGCAACGTCTTGTAATGCGGGAAAAGAATGTGACAGCGGTGCATCACGAGAATCTTTGCACTTACGTTACATTTCTAGAGCTACTGTCATGACAATACCTGTTCTAAACAAGAGGGATAAATTCAATATCAAAGCATGGCATCAGAGTGTATATCTTGGCATTCAGTTTTTGTGGCTGTCTGGCGATACGATTTCCCACCAAAGAAATTGCTTTCTGATCAGACCAAAACATTGCTCCAAATCTCTGGAATTTTCTTACAAGGAGGCATTGATACGGATGACTTTCACAATCCCGTTTGAGGCTATAAAACCGTTTAGGCCATAAATTCTTAAACTCGATATCTTACATGGAAGCGACATCATGGCCTCAAACTTACGGCATTCTCTTAAAATGTCCAAGATTTTATCTGGAGCTACGTACTCATACTTTTTTTCCAAGCATTTCACGTCAAAATACTGTTTAGTTAATTTCTTTTTTCCTCGTGCTGATTCGTTTTCGCCCTTTCGCTAGTCGATGTTTTTTTCTTCACTTTACATTAATCAGATAGCACAAAATATGCAATCAATTTGTAATGTCCATCATTTCATTTAATTCTCTGAAACGAGAATCTATTCTCTCTCTCTCTCTCTCTCTTATAGATTTATTCGACCAGAAATAGGAGACATCATCTGACGTCATTGATCAATATTCTACGTCGTAACTCCCGTCTGTAGTATACCTGTTACTGGTACCTCGCGGCCTATCCATGGTTTGCCAGAATTTAGAACACGGGAAAGATCTTTCGAGGAAGCCGCCGTCATGCAGAAAAAAACTCCATATATTGATACATTGTGTACAGATCATAAGTGTTGTGTTTACATTGGAGACTCGCCAGCGTTGTCATAAAGATTATCTATAGTATGTTCACTGTATATTTTCATATACAGGTCTATATATCACCCTGAACGAAGTTTGGGGGCTTATACTAAAGCTTGTCCGTCCGTCTGTCCATCAAACTTTTAAACCCTTTTAAATATATTTGTACAACTAGGTATGTCTTTCTGTCCTGACTAAACAATGTGTTCTGTATACAATAATACGTGTCTGATCAGAATTTGAAGATTTATCCCATTTTTAATATAAATTGTGCATATCCGTCTATCAGTCTACCCGTCTCCGAATGTTATCTTCTAAACCGATTCAGAAGTCGAAACTTGGTTTGTATTTAGGTCACGATAATACTTTGTGACACATGTAAGATCCGACTTTGTCACATTAGCCTATTTTAGAATTATCTTCCCATGTTTGAAAATTTTTATGTTATAACTTTATATCTCCATAATGCGTTTCAGGTATCTTCGCGATATTTTGTGTCCTCTTGTAACATATCCAGATCATATACCATGTGAAAAAATTAACTCTGTCTAATCAGAATTATAAGAGTTATCCTGATTTAAACATCCGTGTCCATTCGTCTTTCTATCACACTCCTGACAATTAATATATTCTGAACCGTTTAGGACATCTGTATGCAATTTGGTTTGTGTTTGCATCATGACAAGGGTTTATGTCATATATATCTTCATGAAACTTGTCCTGTATTTGTATCATGACAAGGGCTTATGTCATATATATCTTCATGAAACTTGTCCTGTATTTGTATCATGACAAGGGCTTATGTCATATATATCTTCATGAAACTTGTCCTGTATTTGTATCATGACAAGGGTTTATGTCATATATATCTTCGTGAAACTTGTCCTGTATTTGTATCATGACAAGGGCTTATGTCATATATATCTTCATGAAACTTGTCCTGTATTTGTATCATGACAAGGGCTTATGTCATATATATCTTCATGAAACTTGTCCTGTATTTGTATCATGACAAGGGCTTATGTCATATATATCTTCATGAAACTTGTCCTGTATTTGTATCATGACAAGTGCTTATGTCATATATATCTTCATGAAACTTGTCCTGTATTTGTATCATGACAAGTGCTTATGTCATATATATCTTCATGAAACTTGTCCTGTATTTGTATCATGACAAGTGCTTATGTCATATATATCTTCATGAAACTTGTCCTGTATTTGTATCATGACAACGGTCGTCAGTTTTGCCGCACGGGAAAACGAAGCTCAGTTATTCCGCTTATTCACAAGCCAACATCATCCTCAGAGAAATTTGTGCAAATGTTGTAACTTTGATATACACAATTATTGACTGTTGTTTAATTGTATGCATTACTTGTATATTTATCTCATTACATGTATCCCAATCTCATTTTTGGGCAAATCATTTTTGTTTTATATTTTGTGATAGGAATTCATTCCTGTTTAAATATTGGTTTCGTTGTAAGTCCCTTGTTGACAGAAGAACGTTATATCCCAATGGGCCAACGTATATGTGCAGACTTGTATAAACTATAACTGCAAAAAGGAGACAAAGTGGCTAATTTTCCGACATATATTTAGTCCCTTTGTAGTGTAATTATAGACACTATGTACAGTGTATGAAACATTATATCTCTATCCATGTAAATGCTATAGCTTATTAAAAGCTTTAAATGTAAGTTGACACGCACGCACGCACGCACGCACGCACGCACGCACACACACACACACACACACAGAAACCATCTCAAAAGAATACAAGAAAATTGCAGGCTCCAAAGGGAAAAAGCTATGTAAATAAAATTTGACGACACCAGTCGGAATATAAAAATATACACTCTGTTTTTAGGTACATGTGAACAGCAGTCGCAACTAGAATGACAAACTTCAACTTAGAAATTGTAAAAAGTTCTTAAAAGAGCCGATGATATGCTATGTACAACATGTCTTCTGTTTGCAATATTTATTATGTGCCACAGTAGGCTCTGATCAAGTTGTATCTGGATCTGCAAAGACTTAAACTTGGGTGAAACAATACCTGCACGTACAAAAACATTATCACTCTATCAACGGCACCACGATATTGTGCTGACGTGCCTTTAACACCCTGTCAAAACATACCAGTCCATTACATGCCAGTTTATACTTCATATTTAAGTTTGTTTGCTAACTCAGTTTTGTTTGCCGTCCTCTAGAACAAAAGCATCGACACTAGTCACTTCTCGGTTGTTTTCCCAGTTGATAATACAA
>JAECUM010062015.1:0-24879 GCA_016617855.1 Megalonaias nervosa | reverse complement strand
GCAAATAAACTCACATCTCACAGGAGAATGTAGACAATAAACCGGTATTCCAAGGACATAGCATGTTTGTGCAGTAAATTAATTTATACCATCTAATGCTTCTTATTATGGGATGCAATACCGACTCGAAATAAAATTTGTTTTCGTCTACCGTAGCCTACGGTTCCAAATCGAATAATGCAAATATCTTGTCACAAATACATTATTGTGTCTTTTGAATTTTGGCACACATAATGATCCCTTGACATGAATATCCAAGAACTTGAATGTTTGCACACATAATAATCCCTTGACGTGAATATCCAACAACTTGAATCTTTGCACACATAATGGTCACTTGACATGAATATCCAAGAACTTGAATGTTTAGGTAAAAGATCCAATATATACTTGCTTTTTAGTAAAGAGTAAAGTCTTCTGAACTGAAACTCTATAAAACAAGTATTACAGACAAAATATAATATTAATATGATTATTTGAAGATGTCTAACTTTCCTATATAGTTATTCTTGTATAATAGTTTATTCTGAAAACCATAGGCAACTTTTCAACGGATGGTAAATTAATTTCAATGACTGTTGGTGTCTTGCACTCGAATTGTATGTTCTCTCTCTCTCTCTCTCTCTCTCTCTCTCTCTCTCTCTCTCTCTCTCTCTCTCTCTCTCTCTCTATATATATATATATATATATATATATATATATATATATATATATATATAGTGTAGTCAGATCTAACAAAATAAAGAGACCCAAAACCGGCCGGATCCAACAGAACGTCGATAGTAATGAAGACAATAAAAATTACATCTAAGATGAAATAAATTTGCTGAGTCCAGGACATTACATGCAGCCAATAATACTTTTGTTCCATTAGCCTCACAACCGTTAATGCGGATGTGAGCACTCGTGGTATGCAACATCAACATTTTGAGGTACAAATCGCTCTAATGATAATATCACTAATTTCTCATTAGATGTACGATAATAATTAGTAGTTAATTCAAGCAAGAAAATTTCAATTGAAAAGTTATGTTCAGTATTTGCAATTGCTAGTTCATGATTTCATAGTTCTCATTTGTGTCATTTTTGTTTTATTCATTACACATAGCAATCATTTATATATTCTCCATTTTACGTAGTCGAGCGGTAATGGAGGATAGGGAATCAAATTTTTATAAGATTTAAAGTAAAAACAAAATTATTATTTGTCTTTTCGAAAAGATGTTATCCCAGAATATGGAGCTGACTGTAATTTTTACTTTAATACCGGTATTTTTATTACAGAGGTTTATCTTTTGAAAACCTTTAGGATATTCATTGGAAATCTTTGTCTTACATTCAACCGTAGTAAGAGTGGTTACATCGATCTATAAATATTTATGTATGTTTTAATTGAAAATCTGTTGAGGTTTCACATTGTAATAAATATTCTTAAATTATGTAAATTTTAGTGAGACTTGCTACTACACAGGCGTATGCAACCAGCTACAAGTATTCCAGGAATCATGTGGATTTTTTGGTTGGAGTACTTGTGCTGCCTACAGGTTTGTCAACTTTAATAAATATAATGTTATACTTTCAATTATTTTTAAGTTTCAAATCAGCACGATAACCAGTTGTTTTGGGTTATCATTATTGCTTTCATTTTTGTTTTTTGTTTTGATTGTTGTGTTGTTTTCAAATTTCAATGGCAATTGTAATATTAAATAAGTGAATAAACCAGATGAACATTATTATTATTATTATATTGATTGTTCAACATTGCCCCTGAACATTATATAATTTGCTATAATTATGCAATAAGAAACAGTCTAATATAAGAAATTATTAATGTTTCGCTTCATTTTTCTTTAAATTCTAGAACTGTTTATACGACCTGCACTCAGACATCTACATGTAGTAAGTACTATTTTTAAATAACTCTTAATTCTATATATGCCTGCAAGATCTAAAGATTGTTGTCCCAGAATTACAGTATATATATCACTAATAATATAAATGTGAATGTTTGTTTCACAGAACTTGACACTTTACGATGGTGATCATTTTGGTTTCATTCTTGATTTCTCCATTTCCTACTTATTCCCTATTGTTCTCTTTCCTTTTCGTTCTATCTGTCGTTCTTTTTTCCTGTGGTTTATTTCATTTATGTTTCAGAGAAACTATGTATAAGGTAGATTTTATATTTCATGAGGTTATAAACTTGTGCAGATTCAATGCTTCACTCCTTGATAATTTTATAAACTTGTTTAGTGCCGATTCAATGCTTCATTCTTTGATACCTGGCTGCTGAAATACGATAACGTGGCCAGTCTGAACCCTCAGACTGGATTATCGTAGTTTTCTTCCTTGTAGATCGATTTCAGATGGCGCGGCTGTCAATCTTATGTCGTTTACTCAGATAGCAGGGCGTTTTTTCTGGACGCAGAGGACAAGTGGAAATTCTTGAATTTTAGTAGGAACTATTCTGTCTCGTCATATAGAAAATATACTTTACAAATCTGGAAATTACAGGAACAAACATACATTAACACCATTCGGCATCAAGCATTATTTCGCATAATACCAGAAACAGTTTAATGCATAACACTTAATCTGTATAGAGAATGAACTGAGTATCAGACATTTGAGGAAAACCTCCGCTCCCTATAACTTTGTTGAAAATATTGTGCGCATTGGTTGTAGTAATAAGAATGCTGTCCTTCTAATTTACGTCATATTCAACTCATTCCATGTATTAAGTGCATGAGAATGGATTCATTTGCGCATGTGCAGTCAGCTGCTTCTCCACGAGCTTCAATGTTCCGGTTTTCCAGTCCTTAGGCATCTTTTGCTAAGTAAAAGTTTCATATAACAATTATTTTCATTGTACCCACTATCCAAAATATTTTTGGGTCACCATCCACTAAATGGACATGAATGGTTAATTCAGCTCAAATGGACTGCAATGTAAATGCTTGCTGATAAAACGTCTAAAAATGTACTTGTGAATAATTTATCTGGTCCTTTTCTACTGTTTGTGTCTGTTGCTATAGCCACCTACAACTAGTTATCTTTCGAATGACCGCAATGTTAATGTTCGGCCAAATTACTATACTTTCCTGGAAAGATAGGCTAACCACGCTTACATCCTGAAAATGACCTATCAATGAGGAAATCTCTTATGACTATGCAAATTACACGATGCGAGCCTAGTTTAAGAGGAAAAATGATGTCTTAGGTGCCTCCATTAAATTCAGGCCTGAAGTGATCTTCCTGTTTGCATCTAGTAGTATCTATGCGGCGACAGCAATAAAATAAAAATGGTTTAAGTTTTCTCTACTATTGTGTTGAATTTACCCATAACTATGCGTCTGCAGAAAAAAATGCGTTGAATGTGTTACCGTAATTATATTCAGTCTTTGAAATACGGTATGTAATATACTGCCACACAGAGGCTGGTAGCCTAGATGATACAATAATTAGATGGCAGCCTGCGTGTTTTCAGAAATAGAATGCATAGTATGAGTGTTTTGAAACGATACATAAGCCAGGAAAACTACACTGTAATGGCCGCTTAAATAACATGCAACAATTACATGATAATTCTGAGCTGGTGCATCCATAAGATGGTATTGTGGTTCTAATAGACTATTTTTTAGTTCAATATTAGTGACAGGTAAAACGCTTCCGTGCTTTTTGCTACTAATACAAAGCACTTTTGTGAAACTTCGAAGCAGATATTCTCTCAGAACGTGTATAGACATGCTTTCTAAAATCATGCAGCCCACAAATTATATTGTAGGCTTAAACGAAAGCATTAAATATATTGGTGTAAGCAGACGGCGGTGCACAAGACGCTTCTCAAGGAGCCAGAGAAACTGTTGAGGTTTACGCAAAACATGAAGTCATTTTATTATCTATATGTGCTACTTCACCTTATCTCCTCAGCCGATCAAACACTTAAGTTTGGAAAAACCCTTTTCTAGTATTACAAAGAAAACTTAATTGTTTCACCTGACCCTCATCTGGCTACGATTTCACGAAGCTACGAGAATGGTGTGGTTGAGCAAGGTTATGAAGATCATGCATTCCAATATCTAGCGAAGGTAAGTCTAGATTTAACTAAGAAGCAACTATTGACCAATGATTACACTTGTCGCAATAAATTGGTTAACGTTTTGTTGATGTTATCGTTGAAGAATAGGAATTAACATGAAGAAGAAATGTTTTAATATTGATTTTTGTGCTTGCAACAAATTACACGGATTTATCTCTTTTCTCGCTTTAACGTTTAGCCTACTCTTTGAGTTCCTGTGGATCCTGTTCAGTGACCTGCGGAAATGGGACACAATACTGTACATACCAATGTAGAGGAGGAATAGCATGCATTCTCCCTGACAAGGTCCAGATTCAGAGTTGTAACACACAAACATGTCCAGTTGGTAATATATCATTCCTTTACTATTGTAGAAGACACAAGTTAATGTTTCTTGCTTGTCTGTGTGTGATCTTTCTACACGTATGTACGGATTCGTGTTTATACTGGATAGCGGGTTAATTTCGTGGATATATCATTTTGCTTTAGAGGATAGGATTTAAAATGTGGTCAGTATTGCATACATTTTAATCAGTGAAGGAACACTGACAATCCAGCCTGATCCATTATTTATTAGATAAAACGGTGGTAAAATGGAGTTAATTACCCACCACTATAAGAGTCATTTGGTTTGATGTGTTCACAATTGCCATTCATGATGTATGGCGTTGATAAAGCTTAATATTGTCCATAACAGTAGATACGGTTCAGTCTCTTGATTTCTTTATTCGAAACATCCACAGAGTATTTAGATTTAATGGTATTCAGTCCACTTTATTGTTCAGTTTGTTCAATGAATGATCCCGGAAAGAAAAGCTATTTTGTTCGGATACTAAATCTAGTACTTGCCAATTCGTTGTCATAATGTACGCTGAAAAAAGAAGAAAATATCAGCATTCTCAATTAACAATATGCGTGTCCCTCCACACCCCCACGGTCCCCACCGCTATCTAGACCACTGCAACCACCGAATTTTGCATAATGATAAACATGTTTCGACAGTATTATAAATGGATAATATATTTTGGCGGAATTTATATTCTCCATATCAATCAAATGGCATTAAATCTCTAAATATCTACACAGTGTTTTTGTATGAATCTATGGACTGATAACTGAAGGTGGAAATGGGGGTTGTGTGAATGTACGATTGAGCGTCTGTATGTATCTGCTACATATGCAAGCATGCGCAAATAATTTTATGTTACTATTTTGAGAGGCATTTTTGTAGACCAGCTAATTTCTTCTGAGATAGATCTCCAATAAGGCGAAACAATACGGAATGTGCATTATTTACGTTACCAAACGTATATCAGATTTAAAATTTTATTGTAGCCCGGCACGATCAGTCTTTTTCACACGAACGCGGTTTTCAATGCATTATCGGCGTAACGTGTATATAGTTTTATCAGTTTCAAAGGTGTCCAGTTAGTCACATAATGGAATGACTGAGATGATTATTTGATAATATCCTCTTTAAATTCATTTTTGAGCACGTATTTTATAATTACTTTATTCTACAAATACATAAACACTTATTATATCTATTTTCCTGCTTTCTTTTCATAATCTGTGTTTTTCGTTCTTTTTCTGAACCAAAATGAAACCAGTTGATGGAGGATGGGGACTCTGGGCAAGCTGGACATCAGCATGCGCCTGTAGCATCACATGTGGCGGAGGTACATACATGCAAACCCGGAAAAGGTCATGTAACAGTCCTGTGCCTCAGAACGGTGGAGCACAATGTAGCGGCAATTCAACAGAGTACCAAACTTTTTCATGCAGTCCAGCATCCTGTCCTGCAGGTAAGGCTACTAGTAGTATAAACTTCTGTATTTTCCTTCTAATTATATCATCACATGGTCGACGACAGAAACTATAGTTAATGTTATTACAGTAATTAGATCTACTACTACTACTACTACTACTACTACTAAAGCAAGTACAACATGCCTTCAGTGCCGGATTAAACCCTGTGGAGGCCTCTACGCAGTCGAATAGGCAGCCGAAATCTCGGGACCCCACTCGTAATACGTTTTTACCCTAAAAGGCGTGGAGCCCATAAGCCGGTGCCTACTCTACCTATTTAGTAATCAGGCACTGCATGTCTTATTCCGGCGCATAAAATACAGTAATTCAAATTTTCATTTTTTTATATCGAATATTTTTAATAATAAATATCAGTTACAAAGGTGTCCACTTATTCATATACTGCAGACAACGATCGAGAGGCTGTCTCGATGTTATACTTTTGAATTTGGTTTCTCAGGCACGTATTTTATTATCAGTTTAATCGACATATATGAACGTTCCCTATGCTTCTGCCATTACAACGATTACAGTAAGCACTATTACAGCTCTTACCGCAGTTAGTGCCACCTTGAACTACTACTACTACACCGCTCCGGTTTCCTAGTGGTTAGAGCGTCCGCCTAGGATGCGGCTGGTTGCGAGTTCGAACCACGGCAGAGTCATACCAAAGGCTTATAAAAAAATGGTACTTACAGCTTCCTTGCTAGGCGCTTAGCATTAAGAGGTTAGTGTTAGGACTGATCTGCCTGGTGTCAGGATAATGTGACTGGTTGGGACATCATGCTACATGTCTGCGGCATATTGCCCCAATGCTAGACATCACCATAAACTGCCACACTGCAGACATCGTATCGATATGACAGGAAAATTTACGTTAAAAATCCAAATCACACAAACACACACACAACTACTACTACTACTACTGCTACTACATGGACTACTACCTACTAATACTACTAGAAGGCGGGAAACGTTAGGTATTTGCCTTTCGGTTATGTATTAATCGGTGCATTTAAAATGGAGCGCTTGGAGTGGCTGGACTTGAATTGGAACTCATAGAGTCACATTTGGTAGAGGCGTACAGTCTCAAGGCAGGAACCAGGTCCGCATCAATCCCATTCCCCATAATGGTCGAAGAGACTGTAATGGAACTTCCACAGAATGTCAGCCCATACAGCTCAACAACACATAAACATTTCCTATAATACCTATACAGTAAAGAAGGATCTGGATGTATCTAGAGTAAAAAGGCAGGCCAATCATTGGAAATAAAGCAGTCTAAGTAAAATAATAATATGGTGGCACAAATGAATTGGAAAATTCCTCTTGTTTCATTCAAAAAAAATAATAAAATATCTTTTCTCTATAAAATGCTTTAAAAGCGTATGTACATAATATAAATAAGGAATAAGACAACAAATTGCAAAAAGAAAAGAAAATAGTCAGATACTTATGCAGACTATCTGAAATGAAAGCTGATCAGAGACTTATAGATAAATAGCATGAAAACTGGTAACCGAAGAACACAATTAAACAAAGATGACTAAAATATTTCAATATGTCCAAGAACAAGTAGTCTGGTCTCTATGTGGGTAAGTAGTCTGAAGGAATGTCAACGCAAATTACAACACGACGATGACAAACGGAGCTAAGTATGTGATTCTAAAATAACCTGTAACTTGGCATGAAATAATGAACATTTTTGTTTCTCAAAACAGTGCTGAACGTCGTTGAATGTGCTAGCATGCAATCGGTATCATTTGCCTTTCTTCCTTTAGAGGCCGATGTCTGTTAACTGTTTAAAGGAAAAGCGCGTGTGTACAATGATAGCCTAGAGAATGGAAGAAAATCTTGAAACTGACTTCACCGACAACACAGACTACAATTCGGTGTTATTTAGCTCCAAAGTTAAATATTCTATCGATTATGAAAGGAAAATGATTTTTCGATTATTTGAGTCATTGTACCGAGGCAGTGAGAGATCCACTTGTAATTAAATTGGTCGAAACCTAGAGAGACTGGACGAAAATGACAGAAAAGCAGGGAAAATTTTATTATTTTAGAAACGAATGTTAAAGAGGCAAGATACAAGATCTTGAGTACTGCAATCATGCAACATCATTTAAAGGCATGGTTTTCTCTGGGTGGATGTACTAAGTTTGCAAACATAAAGAAAATGCAATATTCGATACAACATTTAGTAGTCAAACTGTAAAATTTTAAACTCTATCATTTTATATTTATAAACAATCCAGTTCCACTTGTAAAAACCGAGAATTATTAATACAAGCATCTGCTCAATGGCAAGACATAGGTGTTTTTGGGGACACGCATTATTTATATTGCAGTTAAAAATATACTTACATAGCATGTTTTAAAAGGCCCCGGATACCTAGCTTTAAATATACTTGACCCATATGTAGGTTTCTTTTCAATAATTAACAAGAAGTGTGTTCCCTGTAACTATTTTCAGCTGACCATTGACCTTCATTCTTTTCAATACGATATTTAATATACCGAATCCATTTTGTATCCCTTAATAACCAGAATGATTTAATTTCTTAAAATTGTTATCTTGTCTTTGTTTTTCCACTACTTTTAAGACGTAAATGGAAGCTGGAACGATTGGAATGGCTGGACTCCATATGGAACCTGTACCGTCACGTGTGGTAAAGGTATACAAGTTCAAACCAGAAACCGGACCTGCACCAATCCTATTCCCCAGAATGGTGGAAAGCAGTGTAATGGAACTTCCAAGGAGT
This sequence comes from Megalonaias nervosa, assembly GCA_016617855.1. NCBI lineage: Eukaryota > Metazoa > Mollusca > Bivalvia > Unionida > Unionidae > Megalonaias > Megalonaias nervosa. The sequence continues at coordinate 16,227 of JAECUM010062015.1, read as the reverse complement.
CTCAGACCAATGAATGCAACACACAATCTTGTCCTATAGGTAACGAATTAAGTTAATATCTCTACAGTAAAGAAGAATGTAGAAGTTCTGAAGTAAACAACCAGATTTGTCGCCGGAAAGATAAAGCAACGCAGGAAAATAAAAGGAAGAAGTGTAAATCAATTGAAAGCTACCAGTCCTAACGAAACAAAGTAATAAGACCATGTTTCTTGTGTGAAATGTTGTAAAGGTGTAGGCACAGAACAGAAACAGGTTATAAGGCTTTATCCTGCTGGAGATTACGAAAGTATTATAATGTTCTAGCTAGTATATAAACTATCTGGAATGTATACCAAACTGAGATGTGCAGATGGATGGAATGAAAATTGGTAACATAAGAACATCATATAAGAAACACAGCTTGGAAAATTTTTAATATATCCCAAAACAAATGTTCTTCTTCTCTATGTGGATATGAAATACATAACTTAGATTAAGGAACTGTAAGGGACATTGCAGTACGGATATGTAGAAGGGACGCAATCCTGTGTTATTGTTTATGCTGCACGTCATTATAAAACATTCAAACTTTTCCCTTGGCATAAAACATTATTGAACGTCATTGACCGTGCTTAAATAATATTTGTATCAATTGCATTTCTTCCTTTAGGGGGCTATGTCTAGCAAATGTTTATATTAATGGTGTACGTACACGGTGATTGCCATAGAAAATTGAAGTCAGTTTATAATCGACTCCTTATTCTTCAGAAACTTCAATTGTCACCACGGTTGACAAACAATGCTGTCCCTTTCGGTGTTAATGAAAAGCAAAGTTAAATATTGTTGTCACTATAAATGGAAAATGATCCCTCGACCATTTGTATCATCGTACCCAGAGTAGAGAGACATCAACTCGTAATAGAATCGGACAAACACTTGAGAAAATAGATGAATATTGCCGGAAAATATTATAATAAGCAAACTGCAAAGTTACAGACGCAAAAGACGACACATCTTACATATAGTTATCATGCAATCGTGTTTAATTGCCTGGATTAGTATTTTAAGATTTATCCAGTACAACGAAATAGGGACAAACGCAATATGTTTTATACAAGCTTTGTATAAAAGGTATAATTTGTTTAGTCTTTAACTCTTAATAATTGCAGTCATCCAGTTAAACTATTGAAAACAGAAACGTTTTAATAATGCATGTATATATTCATATGCAGGAGATAACTGTTGTTAGTAACACGCATTATTAATGGCACTGTTGAAACAATGCATTGTACAGTAAGTTTTGATTGACCCCTGGATTCCTAGTTTTAAATATTATTTTCCTATATGCAGGCTTGATTTAACCAGTTTAATTATTTCTCCAGGTATTACTTTCAGCCAATAGGCAACCTTCCTTCTTTTCAAGATGATATTCATTATTAAGTATCGATTACAGGTCTTCTCCATAACAGAACGCTTTCAATCTTTGATATTTCTATTTTTCTCTGTCTTTCCTCTAATTTTAATCTGGAGAGGGAAATTGGGGTGCCTGGAATGGATGGACTTCAAATGCACCTTGTAGCGTCATGTGCGGTGGAGGTATCCAGACTCAAACCAGGAACCGGACCTGCACCAATCCCATTCCCCAGAATGGTGGAAGACAGTGTAATGGAACTTCAACGGAATCTCAAACTATTCAGTGCTGCTCACAAACGTGTCCTCTAGGTAATAGTTCTACAGTCACTGGATATCTTTATTTTAGAAACCAATTTACCTACATACAATCTTCTTCTAAAAAAAGTAATAAATTTATTTTTGTAGTAAATATTTTAGCCTATAAATGACCAGCATTGCTTTCAAAACGTTATTGATTATGCCACGTGATTGGCATGTTCCTATATAAACATAATGCGTTCGTTTTCTAATATTACCATTTTATCTGTTTTTACTCTAACTTTAAATATTAGATGGAAGTTGGACCACGTGGAATAACTGGACTCTACAAGGAGTCTGCAGCGTCACATGTGATGGAGGTATGCAGGTTAAAACCAGAGACCGGGCCTGTACCAATCCCATTCCACTGAATGGTGGAAGACCTTGTAATGGAACTTCAACGGAATCTCAGCCCATTCAGTGCGCGACACAGCCTTGTCCTGTAGGTAAGACATCCTGTTACTACCTTTACAATAAAGAAGAATGATGTTGTTCTAAAGTAAACAGAAATTTCAGTACTATAAGAATGATCTGGCATAGATCCATTGCAACTTACGTTTTCTAACTAAACAAATGAAATAAATATTTTCTCGTGCAGGTGTTTTAAAAGCGTATTCACAGAGTATGCAGAGGCAGTTACGACGCAGTGTTGATCCTATTCGATTTGTCGAAATTAGTGAAAATATTCTTACATTATTAAAAACTTTCTGTCATTTAAGACGGTAGGAGAAGTGTTGATAAATGACATGAAGCTTGAAAGCATAATAAAATAAGAAAGATAGGTCTGAAAATTCTTAAATGTATCCCCAAAAATGATTTTGGTATCTATGTGGAGTTGACACGTAGTTCAAACCTCAAGTTAAACGAATTTCAACACACACTGCACCACGGTTCTGACAAAAGTAGATAATCCGAATTTGTTACTATATATCAAGTCGATACAAAATATTCACGATGTTTCCACTGCTCTAAACGTTATTGAACGTCAGGATTCCATAAAATCGGTATCATCCACCGTTTCTCTGATGGAGGGCGATGTCTGATAAATGTTTAATAGAAAGATATGCATGTACAGTGATACTATACATGTAGTTATCATTCAACCGCATTTAGCATGTTTAGTGGCCTGGAATTGTCTGGGTGGATGCACCCAGATTGACAAAATGGGGATCAATGCAATATTTTTATGGAAAATTTAGCATATAAACTGCTCATTTTTGTAATCACATAGACTTTTATAACTGCTTTTGAATAAGGAAAGTGGAAGATTGTCATCGATTCGACTCTTTCTTCTTCAAGACTTCAATTTTCACCATGGTTGAGAAATAAATCGGTCCATTTAGATGCTAATGAAATCAAAGTTACACATTTTTCATATTATCAAAGGAAAATGATTCTTCGACCATTTGCGTCATTGTACGCGAGGCAGTGAGAGATCCACACACTATAAAAGTAAACGAGCGCTTGAGAAATGGATGCAAATTATAGACAAATATTAACATAAAAATGTCTAGATACATTCACAAGAAAGAAAACGGCAACTAAGAAAATTACAAATAAAATGGCATAATCAATCATGACACGCTGTTACCCAACCGAACAAAGTAATACAAATATGTTTCCTCTGCAAAGTGTTTTAAAGGTGTTGGCACAAAATATATACAAGAAATAATGAAACAATATTGAGTCTGGCATTATCATTAAAATATTCTAGTGCTTTATTAAACAATTAGGCATGGAATCCGGTGGATTTTTGCAAAAATAAATGTTATGCAGATTGGTAACATATTAACGCAATGAAAGAAAAATAACTCGAGAACATTCTAGTATGTCCAAGAACAAATAGTATGGTTCATATGTGGATCTATAGGCATAGGCTGAAATAAAGAACTTTCAACGCACATTACTACACGATAACGGCAAATGGGGGTGGGGTGGGTTAGTTAAACGAGGATCTTAAATAGCATGCAAGTCGATATATGATATTCAAAACTTTTGCGTTTCTTCAAATGTTACGAAACGCCACTGGCAGTACTTACGTTAAATTGGTATCATGTGCCTTTCTTCTCTTAGAGCGAGATGTTTGACAAATATTTGTAAGAAAGTTGTGGGTGTACAGTAATTGTTGAAGAGAAGGTAAGAAAAATCTCGGAATTGACTTCTCCTTCTTCACACACTACAATTTTTACCTCGTCTTATGTACAAAGCAATCGCTTTGGTGCTGATGAATTTGGAAGTTAGATATTGTAAATGACAGGAAAATAATTCCTCGAATATTTGCGTCACGGTGGACAAGGAAGAGAGAGAGAGAGAGAGAGAGAGGAATATCCACCTCTAATAAAATATTCCAAGCACGTGAGAAACTGAACTACAATTATTGAAAAACAGAACGAACAGCAATGTATTTAATAAATTACCAAATGATAGTAGCAGGATACGACACTTTATATATAGTGTTCATGCGACCCATTTTAGTGGTCTGGATATGTTTTGGTAGATATATCCAGTTTGACAAGATCGGAAAAATGAAATATTTTAATGCAAACTTATGTCTAAAACTACACATTGTTTAATGCATTGCCTTTAATAATTACAACAAGCCAGTTCAATTTCTGAAAGCCGAGAATTGATAATTATATATATATATATATATAAGTACTCATATTTAGGACAGACATGCGTTTGGTGACACGCATTGTTTACTGCGTTGCTGAAAAATGCATTAGGCAGCACATTGTAATTTATCATTTGATACTTATTTTAACAATCAAATCGACCAATCGACAATCACACAAATTGTTTTGCTGTTATCATTTTCACCCAATCAGCGACCTGTATTCTTCCGAATACGAAAATGAATATAACGTTCCAAATACATGCTTTCTTCTAAACAGAGCGCTTCTTCATGTTTTTATTTTGTATCTGTTCCCGCCACTAACTCTATTTCGCAGATGGAAATTGGGGCGCTTGGAATAGCTGGACTTCAAACGCAACATGTAGCGTCACATGTGGTACTGGCATAAAGACCGAAACCAGGGCCCGTTCCTGCTCCAATCCCATTCCACAGAATGGTGGAAGGCAGTGTAATGGAACTTCATTGGAATGTCAAACCATGCTATGCAACACAGCACCTTGTGTTATAAGTAAGAAATGCTGCTATAACTTCCGCGGTAAAGAAGAATGTAAATGTTCAAGAGTAAACAGGTCAATAATCGGAAAGCAAAATCAGCTAAGAAACGTGACAGTTAAGCTGCATAAACAAATTGAAAATTGTCATTTTGTAACTAAAGAATATAATTAAAGTATATTTCCTCTGTGAAATGATTTAAAGGTGTTGGCATAGAATATAAACATACAATAAGGAAACAGTATTATTCCTGTTCAGAGGTGGAAACGAATGGCATGAGACTTCTTAACACAAAAATGTAAAAAATAGAAAGATAATTCTGAAATTTTGCAATATATCCAAAATGAAATGTTCTGGTTTCTATGTGGTGTCGATAAGTGCTGCATACCGTAAGCTACAGGAAGTTCAGCTCACATTGCCACACTTTATTGACGAGGGAACATAATACTGAATTGTTATTGACACTGCAAATAAAAATAAAATACTCAAAATGTCTGCATTTCTTCAAGCATCGTTGAATGTGCTTACATAAAATCGGTATCATTTTCCATTCTTCCATTAGGAAGCTATGTCTGACAAGCGATTCTATATAAGGTGTGCATGCACAACGATTGTCTTAGAAACTAAAGTAAATCTAGGAATCGACAAAGTTGCAATGCTCTTTTCCTTATCAAAATAAAATAATTCCACGAGTATTGTATTCGATACAGAGAGTTCTTAATAAAATTCAACACGTGGTAAAATGAATGCGAATAATGGACAACCATTAAAATGTATCATAAATAAATTACTAAGTTACAGAAGCAATAAATGAAACGTTTAAATGATCATCCAACCTCTTTTAGTGACCTGCATTTGCCGTGGTAGAATTACCCCCTTAAGGGAAATGAAATTTTTATATATACACTTTAGTATAAAACATGTACAAATCCAGTTCCTCTATAAATGCCTAGATTTGTTAATTATACATGTTCGTACTAGAAGTTAAAACTACGAGGCATATCTTAAGCAATGCATTTATATCTACCAATTTACACATCGAGGATTGTTCTCCAAAGTTACATACATGATGTCGCAGTAAATATTTCAGCCAATGAACGACTTATGATCTTTTCAATACGATATTTAATATACTCTATCCATTAAAAACTTTAAGAAACAGAATGAGTTCGCTTTTTCATTATTATTATTTTGAGTATGTTTTTCTTTTAACTTAACCTGAAGATGGAGGCTGGAGCGCATGGAATAGCTGGATTTCAAATGGAACATGTAGCGTCACATGTGGTGGCTGTAATGAGGTTCAAACCAAGAACAGGACCTGCACCAATCCCATTCCCCAGAATGGTGGAAGACAGTGCAATGGAACTTCAATGGAATCTCAAACCATTCAATGCGGCTCACCAACGTGTCCTGTGGGTAAGGATTACGACTAACACTTGTAAGCAAATACGAATATGGATGTCTAATGTGAACAGTCAAGTTGTATAAATATAATGCAGCAAAGAAAATCTCTACAAATAAGTTTAGATAATTAAATGATAACTTGGCGTTATTTTGTAAGCAAAGTTAGACAAGGTTGTTTTCGATGCCGACTGTTATGAGGATGTAGACTAAATATAAAAACCATTTGCAATGCAAAAGTATTTAAGCGGTTAGAGATGAGTAGTTATGGCGAACGTGTAACCTACAGGATATGGGCAGATAGGGCAGCCGGAATAAGTTTTTATAGGCTTATAACTTAGCCATGCGAATTTAAGCTATTGTGCAAATTTGTTTCTTTTGCAAACTTAGTTAATACTATTGGCACAGGTCATAAACGTTAACAATGCATCTATATTTCAACAGGCGGAGAGAGACATAACAGGTAGAACAAACATGTCTAAGCAGTATAACTTTTGGAATTTAGTTTTAATTTCGAATCGTTTGTTCACACTAGATGATTAAAAGGCTACGACAGCGTGCATGCAAGAATGTAAGCTATGTCCATCTTCATTCAGGACAGTCAAACGAAAATTATTGAATCTATTTATGTCGAAACTTGCTTATCATCTTCTGGCTTTCACTTCGTCCTGCATGTTAGTTTGCTAAGCATCTAATATTTACATTCAATGGATAATTAGTTGATGGAGGATGGAGTTTGTGGTGCGGCTGGATAACTGAGAGTGAATGTAGTGTCACATGTGGTGGAGGTACTCAGACACAAAGAAGGACCCGAACGTGCTCCAATCAGTGGCCACAAAATGGTGGCAGAGAATGTAATGGAAGTTTGGCGGAGACTCGAATCGTTCAGTGCAACGCTCAATCCTGTCCTCCAGGTCAGTGCTGTAATTACTAAATTACTACAACAATTCACCCACCTTAGGAGAAAATCAGTATAATTTTGTTTTTGCAAGAAAATAATTAATTTATTTCGTTTTGAATACAAAATTAACATGATTATCTTCATCAGCTAGAAACGTTTCCTCAATTTAATGTTTTCGTTTATTCGTATTTAATATTTCCCTACGTTTTCACCTAATTTTTACCAGTGGACGGAAGTTGGAGCGCATGGACCGCTTGGACTGCTAACGCAGGCTGGAATGTCACTTGTTTTATTGGTACACAGACCCGAACCAGGACCAGGTTTTGTACCAGTCCTTCTCCCCAGAACTGCGGAAGACCGTGTAATGGAAGTTCAGTGGAATCTGTAGTCATTCAATGCAACCAGCAAACTTGTCCTCCGGGTAAGAGATGCTACCCATATTTCTTCTGTAAAGGAGCATGTGACTGCTCTAGAGTAAATAGTCAGGCCAGTCATCGTAAAAAAGAACGTTGTAAAATAAAAGTGAAGCGGCATAAATTAATTGAAACTTGCCTTTTTCTAATATTTGAGAGATATTTAAAAGGTGCAAGCACGGGATATAAACGGGTAAAAATCTAACAGACTTTATCATGTTGGAGTTGGTAAAAACATGAAATTATTATAAGTTTCATGCAAACTCTTTGGCATGCAAATCAGTCGAAGATAGGTATGAATTATAAGTGCAAATTTAACCAAATATTGTGCAAACAAGTGACATGAAAACTTTAAAAAACGAACACGATATAAGAAAGATAACTATAAATTTTAAAGGGACAGGTATGAACATTGTTCGAACAAATGATGAACAATACAAGAGTTGAATGTTAGACATTATAAAAACTTGTATATCCGCTTCTTATGATTCATCTTCTTTTAATTTGATGTGTGTTATATACAGATTTGTATTATACTTCCAAATCGCAAAAATAGTGCATGTAGGTTGGAGCGCTTAGATTAAATATGTATTTAGGCCTTCTCATAGGTAATGAATGAGCAACAATAAACAATTAAGTTTGATATATTCAAGAACAATACAAATAGGTAAGATAATAACAATTAATTTAGATAAATCCTGCACCAATCCAGTTTAGTTTCTAAGTACGGTGAAAGATGGTGTAGTGAAAATTTGATGGAATATCGAATCCGTGTAATGCAATATACCAGCATGTCCTCCAGGTAAGAGATCCTGATACAAGTTACACTTTCAAGAAACCAACTAACAAAGATGAAGAGCTAGTTTCTCTAATAAGTGTGAATGCACTATAGTCAACAGTCAGGTCAGATAGCAAAATAAAAATGAAAAACAGGGAGTATAATAAAATTGATTTGTACAAAGCAGTGACAATTCGAGTCTAGTAATTAAAGACGTTTTCTCCCTGGAAATATTTCAAATATGTAGACATACGACGAAAACCGTTAACGATCCAGTTGTATTTAACTTGTAGAAGATGTCAGGTCTGGCAAACGAATAACCTGTCGGAAATGAGCGGTTAAGGGAAAGGTTTTGTTTTGTCAGGATAAAATCGTAAAAAAGAAATTCTAAAAATTGTATCGTAGGCTTAATATATAGCAAGAGAAGTTAACGTTAACATGGAATTCTGTTCTTCAAAAAGGATTGGAATCCCGGAGCAATGGTTTCTGTAGTTTAGACGATATAATAAGTTCAATTGGGTCAAGAAACCATTTTTGAAAAAGGCGTATTCAAATCTATTATCGACACTTTATTGATTTAAAGTCGATGAAGGATGAACAGTCACGAGTCAATGTTCCTTTTGGTGGGTGCCATAGCGCGCGTGGAAATTACTCTGATATCATTCCAAGATATCGTTTTCTCCACAGAATGCACCTCGTCAGGAAACATTTTCAGCTGCAGTATTCCCTCGAGTGCAATGGCTAGGACTCTAATGACCCCAGGCAATGGTGGATCCAGATGTAATTCGTTAAACTGTGAGTATATATGATAAATCTGTCACCCATGTGTTCCTGAGGACAAATATTATTTGCCGTTGTTCCTTTTTGGGTCACGTGAGAATCAGCACTAAACAAACTTTCATTTATGTTATCACTTTGCCAATAATCTAGTCAAACGGTCAGTCTTGAACCTTTGATGCAAACTATGATGTGTTGATGATAGAATTTGGGTTTGCAATTTCAGTCTGAGGTCCATTCAAAGGCCGCTTTTCAATATGATGGTCCACGCCTCTAGAGATTAATAGATTTGTGCCACCTCTGTGGAAGACATGTTTTGCTATTTCCCTTTAGAACAAAAACAACTATTATTAAAACGTAGGAACAGTTATAGTAAAGTACTGATCATAGTATAATTTACAACGAATCTTCTCTGATCTATTACGTCAGAAACGTATAATAGTTATCAACAATCAGTAACAATGTGTACAATATGTAACTATTCGTCAATAAGTACATTTGTCCAAACTTACACTGAGCCATAGACTGCAAAACTAGATTCAAAGTATAGATACGATGCTGATCAAATTCTCATTTCTGAACATTATTTGAAATTCCCGGGACAAATTTTCAACAACAACATTCAAAATGTTATACTAGTGCCGTTACTAAGGAGTTTAAGCACATTTGCATTCGTAGATATGTCTCTATTCGTATAGATCTGATCATCCTTTTCCTGAATGCATATGTATGTAAATTTCATTTTTGAACAAACATAATCTTTTACATTTATGCTTAAAAACAAAATGGGTGCAACAGGATTTAATATTATTCCTTAAGATATTCCATATCGAAACATTAGTGCATGTAACGCTTTTTATAAACTTTTATGTATCGCGTTTTGCGATCATTAGTTGTTTAGTAATAATAGAATGCGTGTTATTTTAAAAACAAATAGAATTGGCAAAGTTTTCAGATAACTGTTGCACACTCATGACAATGAAAGAAATTATAAACCCTAAAATATGAATACGCATTGTCCTCTCATGCAAACAATAAACGATCTTCCTTGTTTTCTCGATTACAGGTACATGTGATGAGATCTCTCATGGGTACATTAGGCATCCCACAGATTGCACGAAATTTATCCAGTGTGCATGGAACACGCCATTCGTTGACTCATGTAAGAACGGAACCTACTGGGATCAGAGTCAACTGACATGCAGAAGTGGCAAGTGTTAAACATTCCATCGCCACGATTAAATCCTAACTGTAAAGCATTTTACAAATAACACATACAAGTCCATTCAAACTCTGCTTGAATACATAATCTTCGTTATTTACCTTCACAAATTAACGTCACAATATTGCAATACAAATTGCAAATATCTTTGGCATGGATAACCTTACAAAAATATATGGTTTGTCTTGATCAGATAGTCCTTTACTTATAGATTATGTTATTTTTGGTTTTATTAATACCATACTAAAAATATGATTTGTTCACTGTACATTTTATCACGGTGCAACAATGGAGTTTCTGAGAACTAAATTATACATGAATATTAAATGTTTTAAAGTATGTAAAAAGTATGAATATTTTATAAAATGAATATTTATCAAACGACTTAAATTGTTCATTTTCACACCTACCACAAATTAATGAAACGAAATGGTTATTTTCATCAATTTATTTACTTGTTCTCTCTCTCTCTCTCTCTCTCTCTCTCTCTCTCTCTCTCTCTCTATATATATATATATATATATATATATATATATATATATATATATATATATATATATATATATATATACCCTCAGCCACAAGTAATGTTTTTCGGGTTTGTATCTTTCGTTATATTTATAGTAGTGCAACATTTTTGTGCGGCTTACCTGATATTTGGCACACTTGTTTCTGTGTAATTATGATGGTTTTTTAATTTGCATTTCTTGCGCTTACTATTCACCCATGAATTATTTACGCTGACATTCTATAGTGTCAAAATATTGTGCATACCTTCGGCGAAGGATTTTCCAGTATACCACTATTCACTTCATACATGATGCAATTCTGGAAAGATCTCAAAGATTTTTGGAGCATGACGCCTCGATTTTTCTCAGTATCAGATACATTGTTTGTAATTGTGAATGTAAATTCTACAGTGAATGAAACACAAGGTACGTTTGAAACACAGAAACGATTAACTAAGGAAATGGGACAGAGCACAATAAATCCTTGCTACAGATTGCTCCTCAAAATTGGAACGAATAATGTGTGAGAATCAAAAAAAAAAAGACTGTGCCCCATATAGACTATTGCTATTTTTCATAGCAAAAAGGTGGCCGTAAAATTCTAATGATCGGTTCATATGTAACTTTCTCGGAAAGAGCTCAATAATTTGTTTCAAGCAGCTTTTCTACAAAGGGTAAACCTAATCTTTGAAATCAAATTTGACCCCTTCATAACTTAAGCCACATTTCCATTCAGTAGCCACATTTCCATTCAAAGGACAATATAAATTGTACATATACTTCATATCTACTTTTTTAACTCATATAATCTTCAGGTGGTTCCCCTGAACGCCATTGTATTTTTATCTGTTCTATACTGTACATGTGTTAAATAGTTAACTGAATATTGTCATCTTATTTAAATTTAGAAGATTTTCATGGTACGTCAGTGTATCCAGTGGATATAAATGCATTTCAGAAATTCACAGAAAGATATTCCTCTAAGAATAGCCTACGTATCCTGATCACCTTCATTTAAGACATCCATCACCCTACAAAACTGAAAAGAAATGGTTACTCGAAAAATTTAATGTTTAATATATTATGTTTAATTTATTTATAAGTGAAGGCTGTCATTGTCTGAAAGCAAACACATGATCTTTAGTTATTCTAACCCTTAATAAATCCATCTACTTTATTCTGAAATCTTATCAAAATAATACCCTGAAAAGAAACCAAAAATGTAGTCTCAGCTATTTTAGACATACATTCATATGTGTATTTCAAATCTTGTATGCATATATATATATATATATATATATATATATATATATATATATATATATATATATATATCTCAGCAGAACTTGTTTGAGGTTTCTCACGATAAACACGTTTTTCTGAAGACCAACAATGGCAAATTATAGGCATTAGACTGTAATGTAAGTTTCATAACTCCTCTGATTTATTCTGCAAATTTGCCGATTGAAAAGAGTAGTGGTTGTTGTTGAATTAAATTTAATAGTCACAGTTTCTAGGTAGTATGTCAGAGCTTGCAATGTTGCCAAACTCGCTATCCTTTAAAGGATTCTGTTGATCTGTGGTTAGTTGCATTCCCATCAACTAAAAATGAACAGAGCGTATATAGCTCTTAAGAGTAAATGCATCCAGGGCACAACACAAGTTTTGTAAGATATTACCTTTTTTGAAACAAGACAAAAATCCCAAATAATTATAAATACCACGTAGAACAGAAATTTAAACTATAAATCAAAATCAGTGTGAACTAATTCAATGACTCTGAAACGATATCAATATGTACTACGTTTGAAAGAATGTATGTCATATTTTCATGTTTAACAAACAGGAACATTCTCTATGAAGTAAGGAGATGTATGTAATGAAAGTTAATTTCAGGAACTAGAGGAGTTCGCATATAATGTGACACAAAACTATATGTCAGAAATATATAAGCAGGTGTATTACAAATTCTAGTGTGTACTAGGAACATATTCAAACCAGTGTTTGTTATAATAAAGGAAATGGGTGTTGCAAGTTTTGGGGATAATTAATTTATGACAATGTATATACTTACAATTTATGCACAACAAAATAATACTGCATTGTACGAGAAATGATTTAATACATGCATTGTAAGAAATAAAAGATACATGAATATATGCATTCATCTCTCTCCCTTTCTCTCAAACATGCCACTATTCATTATTGCTAATATTCTACAACATCAAACTCATAACTAAAATAACATCAATACTTAATTTAAATATTTTAAAAAATATTTGGCTCTCTCTGTGGGGCTACTCATGGGCTAGAATCTGAATGTAAAAGAATGATTCCCAATCAGTGCTAGGCTGATCCCAGCATTACTGTGTATTCTGGGCTGATCCCAGCTCAAGTAGAATTGGTGCTAGGCTGATCCCAGCTCACTGTAAAAGACTGATTTCCAATCGGTGCTAGGCTGATCCCAGCATTACTGTGTATTCTGGGCTGATCCCAGCTCAAGTAGAATTGGTGCTAGGCAGAATCCCAGCTCAATGTAAAAGATTGATTTCCAATTGGTGCTAGGCTGATCCCAGCATTACAGTGTATTCTGGGCTGATCCCAGATCAAGTAGAATTGGTGCTAGGCTGATCCCAGCTCAAGTAAAATCTGTGCTAGGCTGATCCCAGCATTCCAGTGTATTCTGGGCTGATCCCAGCTTAAGTAGATTACGTGCTAGGCTGATCCCAGCATGCTCATGTATTCTGGGCTGATCCCATCTTAACCAAGTCTATGCTAGGCTGATCCCCGCATAAGAGTGTATTCTGGGTTGATCCCAGATTCGTGGAATAGAGCTAAGCTGATCCAAGCATGAAGCAAATATTCTTATATTTTTCCTATTTATAACTGTAAAAAGAAATGTATTTAATGGGCATGACCATTACGTTATTAGTATAGCTTATGAGTATCCGATTGGGGAAAAATGATCCTATCACATGGTAGCCCCATGCGCATGAACAACATAAGGGCACAACCCATGCTGTATTCATTAATTGATGGAGACTGGGGTGGTGGCGGGCCAGCACAAATCGATAAGAAAAGTTTGATGCAGAGACTCAAAATCCATTGCCTGTACCTTTGAAAAGCCAGAGAAGTGAAACTCTACATTCATTGTCTGTACATTTGAAAAACCAGAGAAGTGACTGATCACATGGTACTCTATATGATCCTGCAATGTTACGTAAGATTATCTAATTTGGTTGGCTCTTTGAATTCTGCTGCCAATTCCAACCAATGGGAATAGTTCTGCTCATGCCCACCCCCACCCCTTCCACAAGCCCCATGAAACAGCAAAAGGCTAATAACAGTCTCTTGCATAATTCCCAGGTCTGCCTCTCAGTTTGAAGGCACATGTACAACACCCCTATCCAAGTGTTACCCACTGACTAAGCCTTATAATTTGACATTACATCATCTTACCAGACCACCAGTGGCAGTTCCTCCCTCAGTGGTCTTTATCAGACAAACCCCATTGCAACACTGGTAATGTGTACCTACAATAACTCAAGATCCTCAAGTTGTGCATAAACTAAAATTTAATAAATTATCACTACATCTAAATGATGGAGATTGGAACCTTTGTCTTACAGTATATAGAAATTCGAAATTAAACTAAAAATACACCAACTCTATCTTGAAATAGTAGACTGTCTCAGTTCCACTTATTAACGTTATACAGTGTTCATAACCCCCACCCCTGCAACCACACCATTCACCCCAATCATCCACCCCTATCAATTAGGCTGTATCGAATGTCTGAAGTCTTGATTGTAGTGAAGAATCATTCCAAATTTGATCATTCCCACTCACAAGGTATTGATAGAGTTCGGGTTGCACGAAGAGACCCTATAATCTATTGACACACAAACTTCCTGCTTTTACAGTTGCACTCAGATTAGAAATCTTTATTGTCATTGTGAATAATTAAGTCAATAAATATCTCAGTCGGTGCAGATGGACTTCAGTTTAGGAAGACGTTATTGACAAGTGAACGGACGGTTGGATAAAATGACATCACAATCAATTTCTAAAAATGTGAAAAACAAGAAACAACAAAAATAAACTTCATGACCAGATAATAAGGTCCAGATAAAAAAAATCAGGTATAAAGAAGAATAACCAGAATAGAAACGCAACTCCAGCACATGAAGAACATTAATGCGTTTTTCTGTACGCTACGAGTGGATCTCAAGTGTTACATTTTTATGATTGCTATCTCGTATAATTAAATAAAATAAGGTAGTATATTTGAAACTAATTTTATGTTCCTGTTTTAGTTCATGGCAAATATAAAAGTACTATAGTGCAAAACAGTCACTAGCAATAAAGGCTAGAATTTACCTGCAACTGGTATAATGTGGACATAAAGAACACGATAATTTATGATTACTATCTTGTGCAACAAAGAAGCTATGGGCAGAGAAAGTAACAACATTAAACTTGATGTAAACAATTTTCTTTAAGAAAACTTGAAGACCAAAAAGGTCATAGGAAAGATAGAAATTATATTCATCAGCTTTATGTTGATTGTGAGAATTCCATATAATATTGTTGATCCATATGAGGACTTGCGATAATTCACGACATCTACGTACACGGACTATATCTTGTGTCCATTAGTTGTTGACCTCGTAAGATGTGGTGTGTCGATGCCCTTGATTCCTGTGGTTTTGAGATATTCCATTGAATGTTCAGACGGCTACATATCCAGACTATCTAATTTAGCGATCTACATTCTTTGTTTGTGGTCTGTGTTTATTCTAGTTACATTTGCTGTAAAGAGGTATCGCAAACTTTGTGAAATAACTTTCAGAGTAAATGTCAAAATGTATATGCATGTTAGATCTAACAGTTACTTGCTGCATGTGATGACCTGTAATTTTTGTTACCTATAGGAAACAAAAACTATCTAAATGGAAGTGATGGCGTCAGAAGTATTGAATGTACTATGGACGACAACTTTGCCGATACAAATTATCCAACATATTTCAACTTTGTTGTACTTTTTATCTTTGTTTCGTCATTCACAAGTCTTACAATGATCGGCATTCTTATCGGGAAAACTAATTTTCGTATGACATCAACGAGAGCCAAAATTCTTTCCTACCAGAAGTATTTAAAATCCATAGGTCTTTCTTAATCAGGTGCTTAAAAAGAAAATACTAAAATTAGGCAATGTTCATGACATGTAAAACATCCTATTTTTGTAATGGAACATGTATCATTTGCAGCCAATTGTATCATGAATATAGTAAGAAGAACGTAATAAAATCAGAAAGGAGGGACCCCGAGTGGCCGAGTGGTCTAAAGCGCTGACCGTTACGGATCACTGCCATCTCACCTCTGTCTGCGTAAGTTCGATTCCAGGCTC
>JAECUM010062014.1:0-37019 GCA_016617855.1 Megalonaias nervosa | reverse complement strand
ATGGACTTTTTAACCTTCCTATCTATTTTATGTAGAATCTGACCATAAAGCAAACTGATCGTCCCCTTGCCAGAGATGCTCAGCAGAGGGCCACATAATTAAATGTCAGTTCTTAAATTATTTTTAATGTGGACACGTATCATTTCTCCATAACTAGGATTTGATTAAATGGAAAAATTCAAGTGAAATCGGAAGCTGTTATGCATATTTTGATTCAACTGGAATATAATAAAAATTATCTTTAAGTCAGCTATATAACGTGGATAAATACAGAATAGTAATAGTAGTAGCGGCTGTACAAACATTTCTAAAATAAAATAAGTGTTGGTGTAAGTCAAAATTATGATTCATTTTGCGACATTTAACTGCGAAATCAACACCACGACATTGACCAGTGAAATCAACACCACGATATTGAACTGTGAAATCAACACCACGACATTAATCTGTGAAATCAACACCACGAGACTGAACTGTGAAATCAACACCACGACACTCTGCTGTGAAATCAACACCAAATGTCTCATTCTAGAGTATTCCATGTGTTCATCTCTGGTACATTATTTTTTTTTTTTTTTTTTTTTTTTTTGGTTGTTTTTGTAATATCAGGGCAGATTCAAAACACTAGGTAAAAGCTTGTTGGTAGTAAATGAAATGGAAATGGGCCATGCGCTTGTACAAAAGCATGAAAATCCACTGTGCATATTATACAATTTATCTTAGCAAAAAAGTACTTCTGTTGTTTACGGTTCGTATGCCTACCATTAAATATAAAATATGAGCGTGCGGAATAATGCACCTGCCTGGCAGTTAGAGACAGTACCGGCTTAAGAGGTAGGAGGCCTGGAGCAATTTCAACAAGAGCCTCCCCCTCCCCCATCTCCTATCTCCAAACTAAATACCATTTCACTGCATTGCTCCATTTGCTCCAACTTTAATCCGGTTTTGGTTAGAGGACGTTCTCAACGTTGATATTAGCTAAACAAGCCAGACCAAAAAGTAACATGTGGCTTTTTATATATCCAGCGTTGTAAATAAAAGTGATGATGCAATCCTTCGATGACTTGAGCTTATTCGTAAAAGAGCCTTAGTTAAAGTTTTAACAAATAGATTAATGTATGAATGGCAGTACAGAGGTAAGAATGTATCAGATAATTGCTGACGGAGCAGATAAAACCGGTTCACCTACCTGGATAATGATAATAATCGCTTCATATTATATCACACGAATTCACTGTACCTCCCTATATTGTGAAATGCTTTTTGCTGTTGAAATCCAGATTGAAATGTTCTTCGATACAACTAAATTTATTGTGGCAAATTACGTGCTATTGTGCGTTGCTTGAATTTGTTTGTTTTACAAAAATCACATTATTTTCGTTTGTTCTTTATTTGGAAAATAGTAAGAATTTATTAACACTGTCTTTGGATCCCAGTTTCCCCCTATCGACAAATTTTCTGATCATTAAGTTAATTCATCGTTACCATATTTCTTCTTTCTTCTTTGATTAAAGACCGGTGTACTGTTTGCTACTGAAGTGTGACGTTATATTTGACAAGTTTGATATCAATTTAGCTATCTAATTAGATTTGTAGACATTGATTCATCGTAAATCCATAAAAAGTAGACATGAAATTGTAAATTTTTGTTTATTAAGGTAATCGTTAGACAAATTGGGTTATTCGTGAAAGTGTCTTATTGGTTGCTTCAATTATTACAAACGATAATGAATACTTTAGTTAATGCACCACATTTTGATCCGGTACACTTCACGTTGATACACAAGGAGTGCATTTTTGTGCCACTACATTAACGTCCGCTTGCGCTACAAAAAGATGTTCTCATATGCTTGATTTAGGACAATCTTGGATTGTAACAGTTTCTCTGAACAGGGTACAAGTGCAGTATAGCATGGTAATAGTGGCCATGGGAAAAAATATGTTCTGCAGTGGGAAATGTAGTATGTCTTAGAATAATAACCCATAATTAGACTGGAACTTGAAAAACCGGAGGTGCAATGGAAACTTATTGGACTCTCCTCCTGACAAAGCTCACACCAGGCCGCTTGCATCAAGAAGAACAAAAAGCCTCTTCCGTTTTCATGTTTACATTGATTTGTAAAGAATTGCCCTCATATGAATTATGTTGAAAGTTGGTTTTACATTTGTGGAACTTTCCTTTCAATTGATATTATATAGTTATGGTTGTGCTGAGGTCTATAATTTTGCTCTTGACACAGACGTTGTCTCAATGATCAGTGAATGTGGAAATAGTTATTTAATACATATTCGGATGTTGTCATAAATGCGCTTGTATATATATATATATATATATATATATATATATATATATATATATATATATATATATATATATATATTAATGTGTGTGTGATTTGTGGATGTGTTATTTGGATTTTTAACGTAGCTTGAACAATGTTTCTGCCATATCGCTACGATTTCTGCAGTGTGGAAGTTTTTAGTGATGTCTGGTACTGGGGCATCATGTCGCAGACATGTAACATCATGTCCCACCCAATCACATTATCCTGACATCAGGCCGTCCAGTACTAACACTAAGCTCTTAATGCTGAGAGCCAAGCGAGGCAGCTCCTAGTACTATGTGTTATGAAATGAATCGTTTCAAAGATTTTTCAAGCGTTTGTATCTTCATTTGCATATCATCAGACATCAACATTATTTGTCCCATACAGAAAAGAACATTTGCCAGGTCGTTTTGTGCCAAGATTGGTAGTCTTATGAGAGATTGTTTTAGGTAAAGTTGTGTAAAAGTTGTTATGTATATCTATGTGTTTTTGGTAACTCCCGATACATGACTGTATCTAATTTTTATAATCTTTCTTAATGGCTGTAGTGTGTACAGAATATCTTTATTTGTTTTTACGTGACTTGAATCTGCTGCGATCATAATATTGCATAGGATTTATAATTAGATGTTTACGTATATGTTGAAAATTATTAATAATGATCTTAATAATAAGACTTAAATGGCGCCTTTCGCTTAATTTCTCAGTGGCGGATAGGATTTCGACGTTTCTAAAAGGATTCTGTAACATTCCATTGGTTGGGTTAGGTCACATGAATAGGTCAAAGCGACGCCAAATGAGTAGTGTATTCTGTCACGTGGGTCCATTGCGAAATACAGTCGCAATATACGAATTATATAAAGATACAATTAAGCAATCAGATTCACTCCGATCTTGAAGTCATTCACACTTATTGTGTTCCTGTTGTAGGTCTGCAGACGTGTTTTATGTTGTGCTAATTCGAGAGGAAAAACATTTGTTTGGAAAATTCAGTGGAAAAGTAAATTGTTCATTATTTGAACTATAATATTTTTAGAACTCTTTTACATTTATCGAAGGAATTCTAGACAACGACATCTGGACAACGTCACGGTTCTTGGAGGATCAGTACATTTCCTTTTCTGATAAGGAACTTTTCATTCATTTAGGATATTAACAGACCTTTATAGGGCTAGTTTGAATTCACTTCATAATACTGTTAAGTTCCTCTCACATTTTCCTGAATAACATTGATAATTAAATTGTTTGCTAAGTTTTACAAAACTTGTTGGTTTTTTTTGCTTTAATTTTCTGTTGGTTAGTTTGTGACCATCGAGTTGTAACAATGTTTTCCTGCTTTTGAAAATGACAGTCTTATTTGATAATGGAATGGCTTAATTTTGTATAAATCTTAAAGATGAAAGGCATGCAAGCAAGAACACCTGCTCAATTTCACCTGATCTTGTTTGGCGGTTATTAGAACAAGTCACTAAAGATTATATTTATCTTAAGTAACTGGCGCAATATTTAGCTGCAAATTGGCATCACTTAAGTCTTCATGCCAGAATACTTTCTACTCAATTTAGTCAAATTGTGTTTTGTTTAGTCTTTCAAACGACTTTCCATTTTAAATAACAGCATCCGTATCTGATTGAGAATCTGCATAATTTTTAAAATGCTTTCTTCCACATGTTTAGTCAAAATTCCTATGAGCTGTTTCTTCAAAGTCTTATCTGATTTGTTACTTCTTTAAATTCTCGCAACGGCAGCGTAATTGTCTTTAAGCCACGATGCTCTTTATCAAGTTTGGTTCAATCGGTTAGATGGTTTGTTAGATATTGAAAATTGTACGGTATATGCGGTAGATTCTATTCTCATACATTTAGTTTTTAAAAGAATAAACTTACTAGTACATTCTAGAATCGATTGACTGTGACATTTCCTGGTGTCAATTTCCTACAAAAAAATCACCCGGATAAAAGGTTCTTACTTACCATACTTTCATGACTTATCCTACCTGACACATTCGTTACGACGATATATTATAGAGAACCTCTTGAGCCTGCGTGGAAATCGGCAATATTAACTTCCAAGGAAAACCGAGAATAATCAGTATTAGCAGTATCTTTCAATATCATTGACAGTTGTATTGTGTTAGAAACAGAACTAGTTGGTTCCCACGTATTTCCACATATTTATGTGTGTGCAATATTGCCCAGAGGAACATCTGTTCTAAGATGAACATTAAGAAAGCATATAGATCAACCTGATGTTTCTAGTGCTAAGCAGCAGAGACTAAATGATGTAAATACTGTTTAGTTGCGTAGATGTCAGAGAATAGTAATAAATACCCCCTGCCCACCAAAATTAATGGTTATATAACATTAAATTATTTCTACGCATTTTTCACACTATCATTTTTGGATTATAATTTAAACACTGTTCGAAATAAGGGTAATGTGCATATAGGAGACAAAATGACCATATTTTTAAAGTTATACTAATTAAAATTTTAATTATGAAATTCTACTTTTTTTTTTTTTTTTTGTAGAAACAAGCACCAATGTATCTACTTTCGATTTAAAATCATAATTCAAGTATTATCAGATATATTGATGAATCTTCGTACCTGTCTGAAACAGCACTAAGAGCGTATGGTGCTGCAGTTGTATGTCCATCCTTACATATAAAAAAAATCTACATGAAATTTTCTTTAAGGTTATTTATGAATTGTGGTGTGGTACCTGTACTATTGATGCATTTTATTTATTTCATTATTCATTAATGTTTGCTTTCAAATTACATGTGTCTGATTTAAATGATTTGATGAATACTTAAATTTTGCATTGTATAAATTATGTTCATTAATGTTTTTAATGTTCATGTTTGCAATAGTGCAACAATATGATGATAAATCACGTACAGTTATGTAGATCATTACAACAACTACCACATGAAAAATCTAAGGACCTCGCTTGAGCAATGTATATATGTTGAGGTGGGTTTCTCAGTGAACAAACTTTCTTAGGGAAAACTGTGACATCATTTTGTAAAGAGGGGATCCAATTTATCAGGAAGTATGAGCCTAACATTTGAGAATTACAGTATTCAGGAAAGAGCATATTATTGTTTACTTTTCATGCATAAGATGTATTTATTGTTTTCCTTGGATATTTCTCATCTATGGACAAAATGTTGCACTGTATTACCATTTATTCATTTTCAGATGAGCAAACAGTAGTGTTTACCTTTATTTTAAACTGGGTGCTTGCTACCTTAGACAGCTTTGGATTGTGCCAGGGTATTGATGCCAAAAAGCGAAGAATAGAAACTTATACAGCAAAATTAATTAATGCAGAGAAAACTTTAGGAAGACATGAACACACGACACACATTGTAAATGAATAATGTCCATGATATATTATAATGTATTAGATTTAGCACTCATACAAAGGAAACATAAATCTAACTGTTTTATTTGATTTAACATATTTCAGACGAGATGCTGGAGCTAAGAATTGACATTATTCTGTTAAACATGCCCTCATGTTTAAACAAAATAAGTAATGTCAATTCAGGTACATACGATGACTGTGGCAAAGAAATTGGCTTCAATGTCAGTTAAATCACATGTTTTGGATGTAGCTATCTCATTGGCTTCAATGTCATTTCAGGTACAACCACTGACTTTGGCAATATCATTGGCTTCAATGTCAATTTAATCACATACATTAGATGTGGCTTTCTATGACATTGGTTTCAATGTCAATTCACGTACATCCATTGACTGTGTCAATGACATTGGCTTCAATGTCAGTTCCGGTACATATATTGACTGTGTCAATGGCATTGGCTACAAGAGTTTTGTTAAATTCTTAACGTTTTCATTTGCGAATGCTTCCTAAGCCATTCACGCAGTCTCTTTATATTTATCTTACATCATTATGAAGCAAACACAAATTATTCTTTGACACTGTAGTGAGTCCTTTTGACACTGAGATCTAGATCTCCGTCATAGAAAATATGCATTAAGATTTTAGTTGCATTGTTTCATAAAGTCTCCCTATCTATTACATGGATAATTATTTTTTTTTTTGTATGAATCATTATGAAACAAAATCAATGCATTATGCAGATTTCTTGCAATGCTTTCAACATGGATTCATAATTTAGTCTGTTACCTTTTGTTGTTTATTTGTTTGCAATTTAAGTATACATATATATTTTCATTATTAAAGAGAATACTCAGCATGACAGTTACATTGAACGTGTATCATACAATGTCACAGAATGTTCAATATTTAACAATATGACAGCTGAATTAAACCTTTTATAATATGATACTATTTTCCCTAATTTAGAAAAGGCAGATGAAATTCGAATTCTTTACGTATTAGTTGGTATGGAGAAACTTTTACCAGATATGAGAAACGGCACTATCGCATATGTGATTTAACGCATGGCTTCAAACCTTTCAAAAGGTTTCAAAATTTGAACATACAAACGATATCTTGGAATTTATAACATTTATTTTCTGTCGTCTCTGTTTTAAATTACCGTTTATTACAATTAAATCTCTACCATACCTCTACAATTAAACCTCTACGATACCTGTATAAATACGCACAATCGCTGATATATCTCCAGGTTCAGGACTTCCAAGACTTTTCTCTTCGTGGATTAATTCAGCTTGGCCGCATGATGTTACATGCTTGAATCGCAAATATTTACTGGGATATTGTTGAACGTTTATACGACAAAAAACTGGCCGTATGCATGAATTGCACGTGTGTGTTACATCTTTAAAATTCTAAGCTGGGTCCTTATGTGAATAAGACGTAGAGGAAAGAAAGAAAGAAAGAAAGAAAGAAAGAAAGAAAGAAAGAAAAACGAAAGAGTTAAAATCTACATTATTGATAATATTGTTCTCTATAGCAATTCGTTTAGTTTGCCCTTAATATTATTTATACATAATCAACTATAATACTTTTACACAAAACTACCTAAGCAACTTTCTATGACTTAACATCCATCCATAAATAACTAACGTTTTGCTATAGACCCTTGGCTCACTTTCACCAACTTGTCTAAATTTGAAGATGCAAATATTTAAAGTAAGTCAGACTCAGATTTAAGACAAATTCTAAAAGATTTTCTTTGTTCAAAGAGACTGGCTGTTGTCTTGAAAATGTTCCACGGATGTTAATGTGGCTAGGATACCATCAAAGAAATCTGTATGTATATTGTCCGACAAAGAAATATTACTTTAAATGTGCCTTCACTCACTGTAATATATTAAGACTCGCGTTCACTATTGCCGATAGTCATTTTAAAATTGATGAAAATTAAAAAAATATATACCACAATTTACTACGATTCTTTTCTTTAAAATGACATATGCGACGTGATTTTAAATTTGAAGACCACATTTTTCGACCTCAAACAAGTGTACAGTCAAAAATGTGTTGCCAAGAATGTCAAGGAATGTTTTGGCAAAGCGGACCCGCTGACGAAGTTAGCGAAAGAAAAATACACCATATTGCCGTTTATAGATATAGATGGGACTATGGTTTATTGTTAGAACATAGTTGTTAGAGAGGATAATGGTTCCATCTCTGTTGTTTAGGAACCGAGGAAAACGTCGTACCAGAAAGATAATGATTCGTGTCTTCTGAATGACTGAGGGA
Organism: Megalonaias nervosa; assembly: GCA_016617855.1. NCBI lineage: Eukaryota > Metazoa > Mollusca > Bivalvia > Unionida > Unionidae > Megalonaias > Megalonaias nervosa. Next base: position 29,026 of record JAECUM010062014.1, on the reverse strand, counting down.
GAGTAAGTTATGGTTACAACAAATTAACAGTATTTATTCATGTATTATGTTGAGAGGTAGTTCAAAGTGTGTGAGTGACGAAAAACATAAGTTATTAATAAAAAGTCGCTAAAATTTGAATTTTATTGGATAATATTTTCTTCTTAAAGAAAACAAATTCTATATTAGCTAAATGGTAATAGAGTATCACTATTGCATTTTTATTCAGAAATACATTACTCTTGGTAGTCTCTCGGGGGCCGAGGAAGACATGTTGTGCGGTCTCATCGGAATCCAAATTCCGATGCACACAGGCGGTTGCAGGTGAGGCATGGGACACCGGTGGTTGGGGGTGGCTGGGACGCAGCTCTGTGACGTCTCTCACGAGCTGCAGCAAGACCCTGGCGGTGGTCAGCCTCGAACGTGGAACTGGCTTTTCTGGTCAAGGCTCGCCAGTGACTTCCGTCGCCAAAGAACAGCTGCTTTGGGATTCTGTTTTGATCCATGCGGGTGACATCTCCAGTCCAACGAAGCTGGGCCTGGATTAGTTTCGCTTCGATGCTTGATGTGTTGGCTCTATCAAGGACTTCTTGGTTGGGGATTCGGTACTGCCACTTGATCCGCATGATGAATCTCAGGGAGCGCTGGTGGAATTGTTCCAACTGACTGATGTGCCTTCGGTAGCCGTACAAGAGTGACGTCAGGACAACTGCATAGGTATTTGAAACAGTCCACAGTCTTCAGCTGCGTATCGCCGATGGTGATGCAGGGTTGTGAAAGGACAGTGTTTGGGGCGGGCTGGAAGAGGATTTCTGTGTTTCCTAGGCTAATTGTGAGTCCAAACAAATTGGAGGCTTTAGAAGAATTTATGCATCTAAGGCCTGTAGGTGAGTCTCTTCATGGGCTTTAGGGCACATTCATCTGCAAAGAGTGCTTCAGCGATGAGTCTTTCTAGCGTCTTGGTTTTTGCAGCTTGGCGACGGAGATCAAACACTGATCCATCCAGGTGATATCTAATGTAGATACCAAGGTCAAGGTCACGGATAGCTTGGAGCAGTACCTGCGTGAAGACGAGGTTGAAGAGTACCGGAGCGAGTACACAGCCCTGTTTGACACCGTTAGATATGGGGAATTTCTCAGAGGGTTGATCGTCTGTGAGAATCTCTCCAGTCATGTCATCATGGAATAGCAGGATGAGGTTGGTAAACTTCTGAGGACAACCGAGCTTCTTGAATACTACCCACAGTGCGTCTCTGTTGACTGTATCGAATGCCTTCGTCAGGTCCACGAAGACGGCATACAGATTTATGTTCTGCTCAAGGCACTTCTCTTGGAATTGTCTCACTGCGAAGATCAATTCAACTGTTCTGCGGTCTGGGAGAAAACCACACTGAGACTCTGGGAAGTTATCTTCAGACAGTGCCACAATAAGTCTGTTGAGAATGATGCGAGCAAGTATTTTGCCAGCAAGGAGATGCCTCTGTAGTTACTGCAGTCCGCACGTGTGACTTTATTCTTATAGAGGGTCACAATTGATGCGTCGCGGAGGTAGTCTGATTAGCACATGGTGGAATGCCTCCAGGGTCTGTTCACTGAGAGCCTTGTACACCTCCGCTGGGATACCATTCTTTCCAGGTGCCCTGCCACAGTTCGTTTGTTTAAGGGCCGTCCTGAACTCCTCTATCGTTGGCGGAGCATCCAGTTGGTCGTGCGTTGGCTGTTGGAGTATTTGGTCAAGAACAGATTGGCTGACCGATGAGGGCAGGTTTAGGAGCTGGCTAAAGTGTTATTTCCATCTGTCCTTAATGCTAGCCTTGTCCTTTATTAGTGTACTGCCATCTGCAGCAAGCAAGGGGGCAGAGCCATACTTTGAAAGGCCGAAGATTGACTTGATGGCGCTGCAGAACTCTTTGGAGTTGTTAGTGTCGGCATAGCGTTGCACTTCATCAGCTTTCCTTTCCCACCATTGGTCATGCATCTTGCGGATTTCTCTCTGAGCCTCAGCTTGATGAAGTTGGGTCATTCTGCCAGTCCATGAATGCTTTGTTCTTTCTGGCAAGCAGATCTTCAATGGCACCGTTGTCCTCGTCGCACCAGTCTTTATGGGTTCGCTTCTTGGGGCCCAGAATCGCCATAGCTGTCTCTCTTATCATGTCATTGAGCTTATTCTATTTCTCGGACGCATTTCCACGTATAGGTCCGTTGGTAGACAGCTCGTCATCTATGCTCTTCTGGAAATCGCGCTGGGTGGAAGGCTGCTGAAGTTTTACAATGTTGAAGGCTGTGTGCATAAGCTTAGGGCGCCTTGGGTGATGTGGGGCAATGCGCAGCTTTAGGGTAGTTCGGACAAGTCTGTGGTCTGTCCAACATTCCGCTCCTCGCATGGCCTTGGTGATGAGGAGGTCCTGGGCATCGCGCTGTCGGACTATTACATAGTCAATTAAGTGCCATTATCGAGATCTGGGGTGCATCCAGGTGTCCTTGTGTTTGTTCGCCATTCTGAACATTGAGTTTGTGATAAGAAGGTCAAATTCTGCGCATTTGCTGAGTAAGAGCAGGCCATTATTGTTCATCTTGTCGACACCGTGCTTGCCAAGCACACCTTTCCATCGACCACAGTCGCAGCCAACACGGGCGTTGAAGTCCCCCAGTAATATGATCTTGTCGTCAGCTGGAACTGAGCACAGTACAGAGCTGAGGTCCTCGTAGAACTGTTCGATGGTTTCCGCTGGGCTCGTGAGGGTAGGGGCGTAGGCGCTGATGATTGTTGCGTGGTGTTTGTGGCTGATAGGTAGCCGCAATTTAATTAGCCTCTCATTAATACCAACAGGCAGGTCCGGAAGCTGCTTCAGAAGACTTGATTCGATAGCCAGGCCGACTCCGTGGATCCTATCTTCGTTTTGGGCTTTTCCTTTCCAGAAGAAGGTGTAGCCACTTCCTTGCTCAGCCAGAGAACAGTCCTCTGCGAACCTGGTTTCAGTCAAGGCCGCAATGTCCATATTGTAGCGTGAAAGCTCCCATCTTTCAAGTCCAAGTAATTGTGAAACATTTTTCCATAACACTTTACACTGCTGTCTATAACTTAAAATCTGCTAGATATCAAGGGATAAAAGTGTACATACATACATACATACATACATACATACATACATACATACATATATATATATATATATATATATATATATATATATATATATATATATATATATATATATATATATATATATATATATATATATATATATATATATATATATATATATATATATATATATCATTATGAAGAATTGTGCGCGTGCTACATTGAGGGTCATAACTTTAAACTCATGACCACAGGTCAGTATTTTAAAGTTTTCTTGTCCTACTATTTCCGCACTATAATTTTGTAAGATGGGACCCCCGATGAGGTATGAAACGTATATTCTATATGTCTAAAGCTGACATGGCTCTAACGATATTGAATGGAGGAGAAAGCGAGAGAAAATAATAAAATATAGACCTTTTACCATGACTTTAAAATAGGACCTTCGACATAGCTCCTTCTAATAATGATGTATTATGCAAGGTTCCATCCTTTGATCTCTAACAGCCCGGAAAGTATAGAGATAAATTTAAAAGATGACTTAAAATATTGATCTTTGACCTTGACCTTGATGACTGAACCATCATTCATCCATATCAAGCCGAATGGGTCTCTACATTTTACATCGGAATGGCCAGTATGAAAGAAACCTAAAATTTAAGTAGCGACCTGTGACCATGACATCAAATTTATGACATACTTTCCAATCATTGTATATAAGAAAACCAAGTGTCATCCGTTAGTCTCAAATAGCGTGAGCATTTTCGAGTAGAAATGACAGTGTGACAGAAAACGGAAAATATTGTGGCGTGACCATCGCTTTCAAGACAGGAACTCCAGTGTGGTACATGACACACTTTCTTTTCGTGTTTTGTAAGTACACAGTGTTTCATTCCTTAATTTTAAAAGATTTCAAGGTCATGAGGCAGGCAGGAAAATGTGGGGGCAAACTTCATCTACCGTGTCGTGAGCTTCATCTAAATAACAGGACCCCTGTTATAGAACGCAACACAATTTATAATGACGACGTGTAGCATAATAAGCTTCATTTAACGGTTTGAATAATATTAATACGAAAATGTGTGACGCAAGGATGGATTCATTGATATGTGGTTAGAATACCTCCCACATTTCTAAAAAGGCCGGGATATATGTCATCATTACCGACTTTTGTATATTTTATTTTACTGTTTAGACGGTAGTCACATTGCGGCCCAACGTTACCATGAAAAACTCAAAACGCCAATGAGTATATTGTCTCTGCTTTCATACTATGAATGCACATGTAAAAGTACCACAACATAAAGCATTCGACACCAATCTGCAGAATAAAGTACCTGTGTAATTGTATACATTTGTTTTGACTTGTGTTGTCTCAAGGTGTCAAATTATTGTCCCGGGAATGTGATCTCTTTCTAAGGTCTGTCTGATTCTTGTTGTTAGAGTAGTCAACCTGTTTGGTTATGTAAACATGAATATGCTTTAAATTTTTAAGCTAATGTTTCTTTAACATTGATATATATTAAACAACATGTATACGCATGTTCACATGATATCTACAATATGTGCCAAATTTGGCAGCAACCACTGAAAGCGTTGAGACAAGCTGCAGGTACAAGATTGCGTCATACGTGGCATACATCCGCAAGACAAAAACGGTGAAAAATGAAAAACAGGAGTCAAGATACTTGGAAATCCATAAAAAATGGGTGACTACTTGCGTTCATATTATTGAAAGATGGATACAAGGACGAACGGGTAGACGCAGGGATGCAAACGTATCCCAGACTCTATAATGGTTGGAATATAGCAACAATATCAAAAACAACAGCTTGCTGAGTCACTTACATACGTACTTACCTGCTATATTCATACATGCATATATGCATATATACACATGGACTGACTAATATATGTCCGACTAACACGGTATGCCATCACATGTATGTGGTGTAGGTACATCCAAGAAGTCAAAATCCTTGCTAAATTATTTTGTTCTACTACAGCCAGTTCATCTAGGATTATATTATTCATTCCAGAGGCTAGAGGAGATCACGTCTGGTTTAGGTAGATATAGTGTGGCAGCTGAGATCACTTTTGATTTAGGAAGAAATATGTTGTGGAGCTAGAATCATTTTTGATTTAGTCAAATTATTTGATTTGCTTCCTCTACAATAGACAGTTCGTTTAGGATTATATTGTTCTTTCCAGAGGTAAGAGGAGATAACTTTTGGTTGATGAGGAAATAGTTCGAAAGCTACGATCACTTTTGATTTTGTCAAATTATTTTATTCATTTGCTCTGTGTCACAGACAACTCGTCTAGGCTTATTTTGTTAATTCTAAAAACTAAAGGAGATCACTTTGGTTTAGGCAAAAAGGTTTTCATGAGATATATCCACCAACCAGATTGGATATAAATCCATACATGCCTCTTCGATATATCTAGAACACAAACCATTACAATTAAAGATAACAGACTTTTGACTTTAGAATAAATGTCAGAGTGCCAACAACATGTTTATATACCTGCCAGTAAATGCATAGTCAGTCATAATGTATTTGTATACATCCAAAGTATTGTCCTGATGAGCCTGATGAAGCACAAGAATATAAAAATAATAGTGCTGTCATGTTAGTGGTCAGATTTGCATTATTACAATTCAGGATAGTTTACATATTGCAAGAAGTCCTTTAGTGACAAATAATCGTCAATATGACTATTAATTAGGGCAAAGTAGCCATAGCTAGACTTTCAAGATGGCTGATATGGTAGCAATTGTTGGAGCTTCGATGAACACACTTTTCTTTTAGGACCAATTGCAAATCGCACGAACTATTTCAGTGTCAACACTATATACATTTGGATATTTCTTCATTAAAACTGATGACAAGATTTCTTCAAACTAGCCGTCATGTATCCATTCAGTTCAATAGGATCGGAACCATTTACACTCTTTAGAATCTATCACAAATCAAACAATATGAACCAATGCCTGCCCATGTCAATAAAACCTTTCGTTCAAGGACGCCATGTTGAAGATCAGATCGGTACTATTTTAATTTAAGTCTATGTTACATATCACAATACCGATTTCAGTGAAACGTCGATTTGATCATTTATTTGGCGCGGAGATGAACGCATATATAGTTCAAGAAGCTTACAATTACATACATTTTGTGAGGTCAGATAAGGCTCATCGTCCTTTAGGAGCCATATTGGGTGTTCAGAGTCATTGTAATCATTTAAAACAAACAAGAATCAGAACGAAACTGTTTAATACATTTCTCTTTTAAGTGAAATGATTTTTCAACAGCTATAAGCTGTCAAGCTAATATCGTCAAAGTTTATCAGCTGTTGTCAAACATGTTTGTATCAACATCATCTCATGAAATTATCGCCTTCCAGATGTTCTTGTTCTCTGAAGAAGGAAACATGCCATTCTCATAACTGTGATACCTCAAAAGTGTTAGGGCAAATCTCATAGAACTGGTGACAACACCTGAGTTCATTTCTTAAACAACATTAATTGGCTTAGAGTGAAATTTTTGTGATATTTTAAAGCAAATGACTTAAGCTTCAAGTGTTTTTGTAATAACCTGCCTGTTTGAAACATAGAGTTATATGCACGAGCACAGCCGATCATTTCACATCAATTCACACGGATGGTCTCAGTGTGAACAAACATCTCGGATGATATATTAAAATTTCACAGATTTATTTGATATGCCTCACAGTCTGGGACTCTCGCAGTTATACTTCTTCAGTTGTCATAACCTGCAAGTTTCACATAAGACAGCATTGCACAGGAAATGTTAGAAAAACTCATAGCTTTTATCTTTAATCAGTTCAAGTTGTGCTGTCTAGACCTGTACCAATTTTGCCGACATTAATTACACTTTCTGGTGTCTGATACTAGTTGCACTAATACTGACTACTAGCCATAATGAAAGCAAATTTGAATACGTTAGTGAGGTCGTCTCTATACAGTTTTATTTGCCCAAGTATGCTCTGCCTCTTTAAACCTCCAACAAATCTATCCATCAAGCTATAGAATATGCTTGGCTACTATGAGCTATACATAAAAGTTCACATAACATATTCATGAATTCACCTACAAAACGCAATTATGCCTGGACTTTCACTTATTCGGATGATAATAATATTACCTTATATGTATGTATATATGTATGTATGTATGTATATACGTATATATGTATGTATGTATGTATGTATGTATGTATGTATGTATGTAGTGTTTTGCAGTAATTCTGTATAATAGTAGCTATAAGGAGCTACCCAAAAATAATCAGAATTGTAAAAATGAACTGTACAGAGATTTGGAAAGAAAAAGAGCATTAAACGTACCTTTAACCTTAAACCCTGTCCTGGAGGGCCTTGGTGTCCTGAGAAATTGAAACCTTATTGCGAATGTACGATATGAGAACGTTTGAACACATATAATGAACAGTTACAAATTGCATTTAAAAGAAATGTGATGGATTGATAGACACCAAGAATAAACTAATCTACCTGCCACTTAAAAAGTTTGTGTCATACACGAGAGTCAAAATTGCTTTTTGAGGAAACAAATTTGAGACGCTCAGTTAAACAATGCACATCTCTAATGGAATGGATGAAAAGCTATGATACTTGAAAGTTTTGCACTTGAAACAGTCCACATTTTAAAATAAGCATAACCTCGGATCATATATTAAAGGAGAGTAAGTGACGATTAGTGGAGATAAATGGGCAATTCTTATTGATCGGACAGTTAAATTGCTGCATCAATCCATCAACAGATTTAAAATACTGGACTGCAGAGAAAGACATTAACCAAACACTAATGTACGTTTCGACCATCGGCATCCAATGACGGAGCTCGTAGATACTTTTATTTTAAAAAAGGTTATTAATGAAATATAAACATTTACTGAATTTTTCGAGTTGAGCAAACATTGCGTTGTTTAAAACTAAATTTAATTAAAAGACTTTATGAAAATTACAAGCTCTGAGGTATACATATACGTCAGAAAATGTATTCAGTAAGCTTCATATGAAAAACATGTAGACATGATTATAATAAATAACAAGTTTACTTATTACAATGTGTTTCAGCACAAAGCTTATCAATCCACTGATTCAAGTAGTTATCCTTCCTGAGACTACCTTAGACCTTACCACAGAGCATCATATTTTGAGACACTGAAAATTCGGTATTTGTGACACCAACTGCAGATGTGAACATAATTTAAAGGTATACAACCTTCTATTATTCACATGTTAGTTTTTTCTATAGCAATTATAATAACAATTTACCGAAAGTCCATTGTGGCATCTGCACCTTCTTTTCATGGAAGACGAACAAAAGTCTTCACAAATTTCATTTTGATTCTGTACATGTGTCATCTCATATCATGTAATCAAGGTGGAAACTAATTAAAAGTGAGGCAATATTTATCCAGTTTCCCAGATAAGTTCTTATGGTTTTTTTTGGGGGGGGGGGGTTTTGTTTTAAGTGATATGATTGCACTTCTGTATGATATCATTGCTGCAGAATCCAACTAATAGAAACCAACGCATGTTTTTTTTGTTTTTTGTTTTTTTTTTTTGTTTTCCAGTGATATCAACTGAATTCGGGAGACACAAATATTGTGTTCCAGGTATCATATACATTACCGTAGTCCCTTCATAATCAACCCCAATGATCAGCGGCCACCAACCTTATGCAGACGAAATCCGCTAGTATTGACGAGTGTGAACTTCGAGACGACCATCCTGTAAAAGCATTTTTCAGCCGATATTATGGTGCAAAACTGTCACATTTGGCCATCATTACGATGGGCCACGTGAGGGGTTTTACAGATATGAATGCACGAATATTTGCTGATTTCTAAATTCAAGACATTAACATTTGTTCCAACATGCAAATAAAGCACCCAACATTTTTCTTTACAGTAAGGTAAGTAATCTGATTAACCTTACTGCTGTGTATTCATTAAGAGTTAGGTTTAGCCAAGTGAAGATTAGAAACAGTTCATTTGATATAAGTAGCATAAACGTAGTTTCAGATTGTCAAGAATTTCAAATAACTTTGCCATTTGTCCAAAGGAGAGGACAGGTGGCTGAAGTCTTGGACCAAGAAGTAAACAATGCACACTTATGCCAAAATAACAAATACTGACAGCGTTTGAGAATTTCTTAAAATAGCAATAAAATCAAATCACCTGTATCTGCCGAAAAGCACGCTTTACAATGTTATTAGTCTACCACAAATGGTTTTTATAATTCACACTAACAAGTTTTTTTTTTCTAAAATATTCCAGTCAAACAAGGTTAAAAAATTTGTATATAATGTGCTCAAAAGCTATTCGGAACCTGTGAGTATGAACAGAAATGTGTTCATCAAATTTCATGAATACCTTAATTGGATTTTGCTTAATCATGCTGAAAACTCACGTCAAAGGGGAAAAATTCAAACGAAATTGTAAATTGTTGCATTAAAATATACATGGGACCAGGACAAAAGTGGTTAGGAGTTAGGGTAGCCATCTTAAATGGAAGTTATGGCTTTTCTGGACTCGCATATCCAAATTATTTCAAGTGAAATTTATTGAAAGATGTAATTATTTTACTTGGTCACATGTCCCCAAACAGCTACATTTTTCAGACAATGAACTCAAATGATCTGATCATTTTGTTAAAATGACATGTCATACATTGTGCACATTATGTCCACAATGGATTTTAAGATTAGAACTGGCCAGTTGTAATAGACTAACCAGAGCTGGGTCCGCACCTTGATGATATACGTGGTTTAAGAGGGCATGTCACTTTACCATTATTGCTGTGATAGTGGATAACCAATAAATCGACTGATCAGTCTCATTTTACTTATGACAACTTCATCTCCTTGTGTACTGACATGAAATACTTATCTACACCTTGCTACCATATTGATTGACTTTTTCTGGTCATGTGCTAATGGAAAGTTTCACCGGATATAAGGATACGTATTGACATCTCGTAAACGCTGCTCGCGTCTTTCCATGGCAACATGAAACTTTGTGGGGTGTACAATAGTCCAAATATTTCTTGCAAAGTTAGAAACGGACAAATTTGGAGTGCTTGCTGACCGTAGAGTGGTTGATCGTGTCCAGAAAGGAGTTTAACATGTTACGTTGTAGACATGTCATATTGCAATAGCATGATATGCAAAGATAATTGTAATAAATAACCATTTCAATTTGTATTATTCTTCGCTTTTTTTCCTCCTTTCTGTACATCCAGTTTATATTTGGAAAGCTAATCAGCATTAACAGCGTCTCTTACATCATAAATACTAAATTAATTACTCACTATGATGCATGAGCCATAAAAGTGTAATTGCGAACAGGGCCCACACCAGCGGGCAATTCAGGCAAACTAGTTTTTTTTTACCCACATAGGCAGACAAAGCAGCTTTTTACCTTAACTGTCTAAAAACGTAAATTTCTTCCTTTTTTGTTTATCAAAAGCGTTCATATTCCCGGTAAAACATCGCTTTTTCTTTTTTGTTCAGTATTTTGAACAGCTTTTGTGTCAGTACAATGATACGATATTAATCCACACCAATAATCTTCAACTCTCTATGATCATTTCTCCCTTTTCCAAACCACTTCATCCTTTTCTGTCATTGAAGAGATAGCTTCGCTAAGAACTTTGAGTCATGTGTGGAGCCAGATTATATGTCAGGATGACTTATACTGCTGTATACTGCATAATATTTAACGAACTTATGTAATAAGATCTTTGTCTCAAGTCTAACAGTGATGGTCTATAAAATATCTTTCCCTTGTTTTCCACTTGTTTAATTTGCAAACTTAAAACAGCATACAATCTCAGCAGAATACCGTGTTAAAATAATGGCATATCAGAACCTCATGCCATAATTTTACATCAGCACACTATTGGATAGACATTGACACACAAGTTTAGGTACCCACCGCCCACAAAAGACATTCAAGACAGAGCAAAACCCCTAAAAATACAATTCTTCAAAAACAAATTAAAATGTTTGTCATACACAGGTCTATTTAACGTATCTAAGATCTTAGCTAGAACATATGGATTCATCCCCAGGCAAATAAAGACCGCCTCATTTAGTCGCCTCTTTTGACGTGTAGGAGGAAGCATCTACCGTATTTTGAATATTGGACCGACACTAGAGTAAGAAACACGCATGACAGTATTTAATTTCAGGGTCATTAAATTTAACAATCAAGCATACAGCTTAGTAACTTGCCCATTTCTAGCTAAAATTAAGCAAACACAAGCAGGTTCAGAATATTTACATATTACTTGCAATGTACATTTTACACCTTAGATACTCTTCAGAAGCGCTGCTAAAACAATGCTAAAAAAGAAGACAAATACCAGCCAACCTTTGTCTTTCATCTACATCTTGGATACAGATCATAAATACGTATTAAATAAACCTTGACTGTAGTATATAAATGTAAATTAGTTAATGCTAAGTTAAACTGATTCTTAAGCAAACATGATTACTTTAAGTATGTCTAGGATAAATAAAACAAACTTGAACATATCTGTACCTTAACTTTTTTACACTGTACTAGCAAACTATCATCTATGTATATGCAGTTTAACATAACGCTTGCCAAAAATATATTAGCAAGGTGCTAGAAAACTTTATCCATATATCTTACCAGTTCTTACTTTAATCTACTAAATCTTGAAAGCATCGCTGATATTTTTTTAATAATAACATAATTTTCAATTTAGCTGATGTGATGAATATATTTGATGCCAAATTGACGCCAGTCTCATGTTTCTTGTGAAAGTCTCATGCTAATGTGTTTTGGAGGAGCAACGATAAGAAGAGTTTCGAGACGGTTGCCATAGTCACCGTATTGTATATCAAATTCGAAACATTTTCGTTTAGAACCAACTAGACATCGTAGGAAACATTTTGGTGAAAGCGCGTCGTGATAAAACCATCCATCTGGAGGAGCAGGGATATAAAGATATCAATATGGCCATTGTGTCAACCATCTCGTTAGCCATGCAACATTTTAACTGACAACCAGCTAGATATATGAAGAAATATTTCAGTAAAACCCTCATGTTGACATGATAATTCATCTTGAGAAGCAGTAATAACTATATGTTCAAGATCGCCAATATGACAGACATATCGGATATCTGAGCAGCACCATTTCGATTTAGCACCAGCCATACATCATACGGAATCTTCTGGTGAATACCCCATATCAATTTATCTGTTAAGGACGAGTAGCAATAAAAAATATTTTCAAGGTATTGTCTGTCCGAACAGCACCTGTTTTATTTAGGACCAATCGAACCACGGCGTGAACATCTGCATTCATTTTCCTGGCAGTCCTCCAAGTAGTTATAAGTAACGATAGCAAACATACGCAATGGATGACAGAGTATATACAAAACACCATCAAATTACTACCATAGCTAAATTTGCTGTATCCCCGAAAATTAAAGGGTCGGCCCCTAAGTAGATACTTTGATGAAATTATTTGTACAGTGCATACATGTCATTTTGTAAAGAATTTTCCACCCTGCATGTTGGTACTCCACCCTGCATGCTGGTACTATATCCATCAAATGGATTTTTGCCAAATATCAAAATGAAGTGAAGTTGCATAGAATTAAATAGTAAACAAAGCCATCATGCATTAGTCACTTGCATGCACCGCAATTTCTATGCCGATAAAACCATATGGGAGACGATTGATATACCGGAGTGAACAAGAATTAGATGGGCATTTCTCAGTTTTCTATATCAAGTTTGAAACATCTAGCATTCTTTCTGAAAGATTATGAAGCGTGATAAGCATTGGCTCCATCACTGCAGCCACGTTTGGTTCTTTTGACGGTGTTCTTTGAAAGTGATTCCAACCACTTATATTCATTTTTTCTATCCATTATTAACATTCGTGGGATATTTCGATTGTTTTGAAGTTGGCGTTTTAGCATTGAGAAAATAATGCTTTACCACCATTAAAAGAATCCAGTTTAGGAAAATGAGAGATCTTGAAAAACTTTAAATACGAAAGGCAAACAGAAATGTTTTTATACCATATGAGCCGTTTGGTACTGAATACTCCATGTAATGACTGTTTGAACCCTAGTCCATTAAGGTCTTTAATCCTTTCCTGATTAGTGTAATCCAGCCAAACAAACCAACCTGACCCTGCCGAAAGAATAAAAGTAATGTTGATTCTTTTATGCTGCTTGAGTCCTTTCGTAAATCAGCCATAGTCCATTACCATTTTTTATCCTTTTCAAACTATAAAATGATTGCTCACAGTATAACTCACTTATTATATTTTGGTTATGGTCTGTCGAATTAGCTACTAATTAATTAGCTACGAATTTAGCTATTAATCAAATTTAATTACCCTAACTCATGCAATATTTGCCTATTTATGCTGATAATGTTTATGTTGAAAGAGGTCAAGTACAAAGACATATTCAAACGAAATAAAACGATATTTTTATTTCCTTTCTTCAAAACCTAAGTTGAAGAGTGAAACACCAACAGCCACACGTCGAAACTCGACCTTTAAATATCTTGCTCTATTAGTAAATTACTTATGCAAGTTATTTTGGACATTTCTGTTCACCCTTGAACAAGTGTTTGAGCGCCGATTCAGGAGATTTTAAGTTCTCTACAAACTTTAATAATGTCTTCAGAACTAGCTTCTCTATAATGAATCCAAACAAGGTTTTTCATGCACGGAGTACTTCTTTCGCTTTTCTGTTTTTTCTTCCTTGATTATATTTGCGAATTAGTACGATAAACCACTGATTAGTGTTAAATAATTTGTGTTACTTATATTTATAGCAGTGTTCAAAACTGCTCCGTTGCAATGATTGACTTGATACATTATCTTGACCACTGGCTCTTCCTCGGGTAGGATCTGCAAGCCGTTTAACTTTTATTCTTCTTCTTCTTATTATTATTATTATTATTATTATTATTATTATTATTATTATCATCATCATAATCATCATCATTATACTTCTAATATTTGATTTGATGCAAAAAAATGTAATTAATCTAAGAAAACAAAGCTTAATAACACAACAAACACGTCCGATAATCCGACAACAGAACACAGTCGGAGTTTAATTACGTTCTCAGAAACGTTCGCAGACAATGCTGTGGCGGTATATTAACACGTTTAAAATTTGAATACGAGCAGGCATATATTCTTAATAATGAATACACTGAAACCGAATTGAAAGATAAAACCAAAATGCGAATTTCGGTTAATAAAATGTATTTGATTAGTATTATTTCTAAACATTCTTCCACCAGCAAGCATTACTGAGAGTATCGTGAATCAAAATATCATCGGATATATGTATTAGTGCACTGAGAATTTTGCAACATGTAACAACATGTATAATTTCTTATTAAGTGTTGCAAATTCCATGATGTTGAATCATACGTTTGGATAGTAACCCCCGTTTTAGACGAGAAAACGAGCAATATATCAAAGTTTAACTACCTGTTATTGCGATTTTCATCACGTTCAACAAATATTTGCTATTTCTTTTTGGTATTTTCAACAAGAAAACTTGGATCCACCCCTGACTCTGCGTTACAAGTGGACTCTTATTCATGCGGACGCGAGGTATCGAGAGAGAAAGAGGTGTGTTGTGCAGAAAAATAGGGAAGAGATAGACATACTGATGGGAAAACCGAAAATAACATGACATATTCTGTATTGTGGAGGATGTATCAAAACTGAACTTCAAGTATAAACTAGTCAAAATCAATTAACATGACACCTTGATCAATCATTCTCTTCAAGAAGTTCGGTAACGGCAAATGGTAAATTCTACACTAAAAAACTAACACCCTCAAAAAGGTATAGTTACAGTATTGCACACAATAGAGATAGAGGCTGATAATATTATTAAGTATTATCATATGACATCACCTCAACACAGTTATGTCCTTATGGTGCCAGTTAAAAGTAAAATTTTAAAAAATATAAAAATAAGGATTTTATAACAATTTTAGGAATAAAACTCCTTCCAAACAAATTCAAACATGAAATATTACAACATACAATATATCTACAAGATAAAACATAAAAACAAGAAATATAAGATGTAATAAAAAGGTCAAACATTATAAAATCCTTAAAATATATGGCCAACATTATTCCCACGCAAACTCCAAGACTCTCTCATGTGGTACATACGCAAAAGTCCGGTAATCGAATTCACACAGACAAACGAACAGGAAGGAGGATGAAAATTCAATTCAGTATTATACCCGAGCAGGAAATTGTCACATTGACAATTATTTGTACAGATGTATAGTGACTGTAAAGATGAAGCTATGCATACAGTTTCATGGGTGTACGTTTTTAAGCAATACAGATATATGTTCAAATCCATTTCAATGACTGTGACAGTAGACAGTAACCTGATTTTGATAACATAGAGTAGTACATCTAGAGATTTAGCCATACAAAGAGTCTGGTGGATCCTGGTACAGCAGGATTGAAAATACGAATAGCATAATGAACAAGTAAACGAATAAAGCTCTAAAACAACCGAAAGAATAATTTTAAAATCTCCTGATCTCAAGATTTGGAATGGGGCGGAATAAATAGAAACAGATGAAGTGCCCTTAAAACGAAGAAGAAGAAAAGAAACAAAATGAGTTCCAACAGGGTGTGAAATCGTTGAACTGGCTGACACTTGTGTAGCTGAAGTGTTTGCTGTGTATGATACATATCAACCAAATGCTACGAGTTGGCCAAGAAATCTCGATCAGTAGGATGACACTGTAGAAAGGTCGCTGTAACATATTAAATACTTTTGTTTTGGAAATAATTTATTTGTCTATATTATTATCTTCCATCCTATTCGATGGCACATTGAATGATTGTGTTCAATATTTAAAGGCATTAATAACAGGATGAAGTCTGTTGAAGCTAACAAAACAACATTGTCAAGTGTGTTATGTCATTTGTTAGGGGATTTTTGGTAACAGAAGCTATATCTAACAACTGATCAGCATTATTGATATTAGCCGTTTAAAGGGTTTCCTCTTGTTAGCAATTATGACTGTATTTGATGGTTGATTAGCATCGTTTGCATACGCTTGGAAACCCTCCGTGCCAGGACACATTGTGCAAAATTAATCGAATTGTTGATGAGAAGTTTAACATTTCAGATTATGACATATGATGCACGCCATAAAATAAACTTACTTAGCATCATAGCCAAGTAGTCTAAAAACCAAAACATTAAATAGTAGCTAGCATATGTGACCAACAGACGGATTAACAGAAGAATGGATATACTTTGCGGCCCATGTGTCTCAACATTTGCAAACAAAAGCGACATAACTCTGATGGTAATTTATGAATAGGAAAGGATCATGCAACTATACTTGTTACGTGCAGGCTCGTACAAAAGTAACAAAGAAAAGAGTGGAGCCAACAAGCTTTGTAAAATTTAACAAAATAATTTATTTCCCTCAAGGTAAAAACATGGAAAAGAACTTACAGTTTGTGAATATTATCCAAACATTAATCCAATAATTCAAAAAATAAGTCCTATCACTAAAAAGTTCTAACCGAATCAAAGTTTGAATCCCGATGAAGTTCCAAGATGGAAGACGATGGCGTCTTCTATATCCTGTTTTGAGTTGGTGTGTCAACAGTTCCTTGTTGAAATTTATGAATCAAGAATAATATTCCTGCTTCAGATTTCCGAAGAATCTCCAATAAATGTCTCTGTCCAAGAATTTTTATGAGGACTGGTATTTTCCAGGGAATATAAATTATTAAATCCAAACAATAGAAGAATTTTTAATCAAACTGGCATCAACATTAAAAACACCTTGAGCTCTTAAGGTGTAAAATACGACTGACTGAAAACACTAAAAACGTCAGTTTTAGCCCAAATAAAACGTAATTAAGACCCACGTGATGGGGTCAAGTGATCACTTACTTCGAACAACGCAGTAAAATAATATGTCAATTAGCACGTAGGCTAGTATAGCCTTAGCTAAGAATCAATGATTCCCACACTGGAAATGAATCTAAAACAAAAGTTCGTTTACAACAGAGCTGACACAAACCAAGAATGACCTTGATTACGACCAATGATTTTCATTCTGTGTTTACCAATTCAGAACCAAGGTCAGGAACTAGGTCAGCTATAAATATAATGTAGCAATAGTGATGATTTACTGGAACTGAACTGAATTTTCTAGAAAAAAAGTCAAATCCAGTGAATAAAGTTATCATTACAATAACATGTAATGAAATAAAAATAAAATAAAATATTTAAAACTAACACACAAGTAATTTAATTACATATACGTAACATACCGTAATTTCTAAAAGGTCTTAATAATTTACCAAACAGACCTTAGATAATTATCACTGTGACCTTTTGCTCTATATATACATTACACTGGGCTATAGCCAAAATGTTTCCGAAATAAATGTAGTGAAACTGAGAGCGAAAATTATGCTTAAAGTCGTTGATTGGCTCTAGTTTTAAAGATATGATATTGGGTCAGTATATACGACCCTTGACATGGGAATGGCGGAGGATAAGTGAGTTATAACGGGAAGGAACCTCAATTTCAACCAGAAATGACTAAAATACATCTTTGAATAGATCTATGAATAAATCTATCACTGGATTTGAACAGTACTTGCTTTTTAGGCAAAACAATGAATGATGCAATCTGAAGCTGGTATTGTGTCATACATGATATGAATTGCATCATGTTATTCCTAGAAGTCATGGATGATGCAATCCTAACTAAGCGTACATCACTCTGCTCTAGAAATAACACAGTGTCGTGCTCTCTAATTTGCCAGTGTTTGATTTTGAAAAGGGACACATTTCTGTTTAGCTAAAGTGAGCAGAGATGCCTCGTACTTGTGTGAACAATGCAGATAACTTCTGCTATGTATGTGGTGAAGTGACTTTTGCATTACAAAAGCGCAGTAGAGCCACTATGGTTAAGAAAGCCTATCACATTTATTTTGACCGTAAAATTGGAAATCAGAACAAGAGGTGGGCCCCACACATATGATACAACACTTGTGCAACAAATCTTCGCCATTGGTTGAACAGGAAAAGTTAATCTGTGCCTTTTGCAGTGCCAATGATTTGGAGAGAGCCAACAGATCATATACGCAATTGTTACTTCTGCATGGTGCCTCCAGCTGGGAAAGTGTGTAAGGGTGTTAAAGAAGAAAATGTGGACTATGCAATATTCAAACATTCCAGCAGCTATACGCCCAGTACCCCACGGAGAAGAACTGCCAGTTCCTGATTTACCAAAATCATTCTCACTTGAGTCAGACGAGGAAAAGGAAGAGGAGGAAACTTCTAGTCCTGAACCATCAATGTCACGCGGCGCATATTTTCTCCCATCCTCCTCCTCTGAACCACATCTCATAACACAAGCTGAACTGAATGACCTTGTGAGGGATTTGGAACTATCCAAGAGTAAGGCAGAGATGTTGGGCTCCAGACTACAGCAGTGGAATCTCCTAGCAGGTGATGTTAGCGTTTCCATGTTCCGTTACCGTCAAAAGGATCTTGTCCCATTCTTCTTTATGGAAGGTGTTCTTGTAGCCTGCATGGCATCGATGGTGTGATGGCAGCCCTCAACATCGTTCATGATCCAGAGGAAAGGAAACTGTTCATTGATTCATCGAAGACGAGTCTTAAATCTGTTTTGCTGCATAATTGCAATGTTTGGCATCAATTCCAGTTGTTCATGCATTACATCTGAAGGAAACCTATGAAAACATGAAACAACTTTTGAGGTGTATAAACTATGACCAACATCAGTGGCAGCTTTGTGGCCATTTCAAGGTTTTACTCTCTCGCTTGGTCTGCAGACTGGATACACAAAGTACTGCTATTTTCTCTGCGAATGGGATAGTCGTGCGAGAGATTCGCACTACATCAAGGGAGATTGGCCATTCCGACAATCATTGGAGCCTGGGAGGAAAAGTGTTCAGCATCCACCACTTGCTGAATCAAGGAAGATTTTGTTACCACCCTTGCACATTAAGCTGGGCCTGATGAAGAAATTTGTCGTGGCCATGGACAAAACACAAGCAGCTTTCAAGTACCTCCGTCGAAAATTTCCAAGGTTAAAGGAAAGTGTCTTTGTTGGTCCTCAGATTCGTGAATTTCTTCGAGATGATGCATTTGACCGTGTACTGCGTAGCAAGGAAATGACGGCATGGAAAGCCTTCCAGTTAGTGGCAACACATTTTCTCGAAAACAACAAGGCAGACAACTACAGGGAGTTGGTGGAAAACCTCCTCAAGGCATACCAAAGCCTTGTTTGCAACATGTCACTAAAGATAAACTTTCTGCACTCTCATCTAGACTATTTTCCACCGAACTGTGGAGCAATGAGCGACGAGCACGGCGAGCGATTTCACCAGGGCATTACAACAATAGAGAAACGCTATCTGGGCAAATGAACCCCATCAATGCTTGCAGACTGTTGCTGGAGAGTGACAAGAGATGCTTCATTTAATGTGTTCTGTTAATGAAAATGTTTGGAAGTTATAACTTTGTGATTTCTCAATCACAAAGTAATACTCCAACTCAGATTGCCTACTTCCACGAAACCTTCTAAACCAACAACGTTTGCTCAAGGAATTCTTCACTTCGGTTATAAATCTCAATTGATTTTCTTGAAATATATATATATATATATATATATATATATATATATATATATATATATATATATATATATATATATATATATATATATATATATATATATATATAAGAAACGTACAGTTACACGAAATTCCAAATAATTTATTTCTGTCTTCGTTATCAAGGACGGATGGGGTGCCAGGTTAAACTGTAATGTTCTGAAGTAACCAGTTTTAGTATCGGTGAATACATACACACACGCGCACGTACACACACAGAGTCATTGCCTGCATTAAGAATATCTTGTGATCTACCGACATTTGGAGCAATGCCCTCGAGGAAAGCTTTTACCAAAAGTGTATCCGGGGTCGAAATTGTGAGGAAGATTGAATTTATAATTGCTTGACACGGTGTGTTTTCCATATACATTGGGACACCCACACTCCTCTGATAAATGGCATATACCAGGAGGACATAACTTCACACAGTCGTTGTACGCTTGAGAGTTCTTTTCCAAATTTTTCTTATTCATTTTGTAGAAGGAAATATTTCAGGATTCTCTTTGTTTAGTAACTTCAAAGTATTTTATGGATCTATAGCTTAAAGGTTTGTTGATATATTATATGTAAATTGTAAACAAGAAATATAAAAGTAGATAAAGATTTCCTGCATTGGTTGTACTTGTGTAAAAACTGTGCTGTCAACGATAAGTGACCCAGTGGTTCCCGAATATTAGTTCTGCGTTTACGATTTTGGGGATTTCAGGAGTTGAAGAAGACATTATAGCTAGCATAACATTAGAAATATAAATATATGTAATAGATTAATATTGCCTTGTATTCACATTTCCAATATCTCCAATACCACTACTACTACTACCACTACAGCTGCTGCTGCTGCTGTTGCTACTACTATTACTAATAATAATAATAATAATAATAATAATAATAATAATAACAATCATAATTTATGTTATTTTACTTGAATAAGTAACCAGTACTTATCACCAATATTTTTGGGAGTAGTATATTTTCAAAATTTTTATTCTTCGTCAAAGCATGACATCTTTTTCCATAATTCGCTCATCCGGTTCATCATCGTTGACACTAACATGCCTGAACAGTAGGCACTTGATGTGCCTTTCACGGTATTCAGTCGTAGTTTTAAATTATTCTCCAATTTGCCAGTGTTAGTGATTTATTTTAAAACATAAAAAATAAAGAAATGTATGCATGAAGTTTACAATTAGATATGTAGGTATCATTGTATATGTTTAAATGTGCCATCTTAGACATTGTTGTTGCAATCCTACAATAATAAAAAGTTAGAAAGTAAACAAATCCTAAAATAAAATACTATTATGATCTATGTCATGTTAACAACTTGGAATTTTCGAAGCATATTAAATTTTTACCAATTTATTTATTGCCTTTGTGGGTTGTATTTTTTTTGTCGGTTGTTTTTCGTTTTCTCTCAGATGAACCAGATCAAGGGTTCAGTTCAAAGATGGGACACAATGAATCAAATGGGGTTTTTTTATATATAAAAAAGATCATATTTTGTACAAGTGACTTTCTTAAAGAATAAAATTTCGAATGATGATATGCTCATTTACGTAATAGTTGTGTAATTCATACTCGTGAATAGGAGGACGGAGACGAAACAGGGGTGAGTGCAGATTAGAAAGGGAGTCCGTTGTAGGGATAATACACCATCTTGTCTGTACTCTTACTTACCCTATCAATTTTAATCCACAGGTTCTCAAATAAATCAAAATACAAAGTGGATTAATTTGATATTTAAAGTCCGCTCGGACACCATATTTGTTTCTACTAATATATTTTACCGCCAATTACAGGTTTTGCTTCCAACGACTGGTTGTACAGAACTATGTGGCTTCCTAATCTTACCTAAATACCGCCTTTGATGATCCATTTAGCAATTCGTTTCCCGACACCTGGCAATCAAGTCATGGATGAGATCTATATTTACTAGTTGATGTACACGGATATCGTTTGATGTTTTATAAATAAAAAGGTCATGTCGGTAGCATGCAGCATCCAACACGATTAATAGGTGTTTAACCAGGCTTTGATTGTTTTTTAGAATCAAGTTGTATATCAAATCGTGTACAGTCGCATAGTAATTTTAGTCAGGTAGAATGTTTTCACCAGGATATTCACTACATGGTGTTCCTGGTAGTTTGCTTAATGAAGCAGTGACATTACAGCTTTGACTTTCTTTTAGAACCGGACACTGCGCGTTCACTGCTTTTCCTGATGGAACTAGACGTTTCTCGCCTTTGCATCACAACGAGGACAAGTTCCAGCGATAGCATGTCAGTTGTTACATATTTGAATCACTTTATAGTTGCAGTAGGAGTTTACATGAGACATGTTATATACAACAGTTGTATTGATATTTAACATGTCATCACGAGAAAAGGAAATTCTCAGATGTTTTCACTGTAATTGATTTCTACCTGCAGGCAATGCCTAAACGAGTCAAACATAGTTCTTTGTTTCCAATTTGGGCATTGATTATTGGACAGCCTGGTTCAGGAAAAATTTAACTGATTGCACCGTTCGCTGAATATCAACCGTATTATGATGTACTTAGGGATTTTAAGGATGCACCAGATATCGTAATTTATTGTCGCCATCAAATTAGCATTAAGACGTTTTGACAAAGGAATAAAGTAAGTTAATGTCGTCTATAAATTATCATAATTACAAATTAGCATAATGATATATTGGTCAAAAAAAAAAAAAAAAAGAATAATCTAACTAGACAGAGGTATAGTATCTGATGACCGAACTGTTTTGTGTTAAATAAAAATATCTTGGTGAAACACAAGGATTGTTTACGATATAATCAGATCATGAACAGTTACGTGTGTCACAATGATTTTGCATCCGAATGTTTCTTTTTTTAGAGGCTGCAGAGTAGGTAACCCACTATCTCCTTATCTTGTTTTCATATGTGCAGACGTTGTTTCAATATTGTTTTAAAGAAACAATAAGAATATCAAAGTTACTAAAAGAAAGAACAAAATATTTTCCTTACACCGTTTGCAGATTATAATATTTTGATTCTTGATGGATATGTCAAATCTCTCGCATGTTTTTATTAATGTTTTTGATTTATTGACAAGGATCGCAGGCCTTAATTTTCGTCATATGTCAAAATCGAGGTTGATTACTGACGCTACTCTGTTGAGTATAACGTTCTCAGATGACATAAATGAAATAGTACAGATACATTTTGCAAGTAAAGCACATACGATAAAGAACTTTCAGAAAAATTGGGAAAAACGAGCCTGAACACCGACTGGTTATAAAAAGGTCTTGAAAATCTGAAAATCTTTGTGATTCCAAAATAAAACCATTAAACGTCAGTCCCTTTATCGATGTAAATATATTCTTTCTTTCTTGTCGCACTGTTTGTGCCGCAAAGCGTCACAGGAATAGTTTCCGGTCTAGAGCTAGACCTGAGACTTGGCTTGATGTCATATTGTATTTTCGCAGTGTCTCAGCTACTCCATCTATCCATCTTTTCATTGGTCTTCCTTTTGCTCTAAACCCTTTTTTGTTGTAAGCTTGAACTGCGGGTTGTTGGGGGTTCATTCTGATGAGATGTCCAAACCATTTAATTCTTTATGTCTCAGTGTACTTCCACCGACTGGTTAAAAAAAGTCTTCAAAAGTCAGGTGTTGCTCCAACCATTTTTCTGATCGTCTCGTTCTTTATCTGATCCTTTTTTATCTTGTTTACCGCTTTTCTCAAGCATCTCATTTCAATCGTGGTGATCTTTTGCATATGCTTCTTATTTAGTGCCCATGTCTGGCATTGATAGCACAGAGTTGGGATAAATATTGTATGTATTAGTCGTCTTTTTGTTTCCATGGGGATATTTGGGTGTTTTAAGATAGGGGCTAATTGATAATTTATATTTATTCGCTTTCTGTGTTCTTGTTTCGATTTCCCTGTCTATCTTTCCATCCTTTGTGAATAGAGTGACTAGAGGCATTTGAATTCGATAACGTGCTTTAACCTTGTCCTATTAATCTTAATATTTATTTCTTTATTTGTTTTTCTTATCACCATTGTCTCTGATTTGCTTACGTTGACGTTCATGTCATTCTTTTGACAGGTGTTATTAAGGCGAAAAACATGAGTTTGAAGGTCTTTTTCTGTAGAATGAAGTAAACTTGTCGTCGGCGAACAGCAGTTCATTTAGTTATTCCAGTTGTATATTTGTTTCTTTTATGATTTGATCTACATAGGTGACAAACAAAAGAGAGGATAGAACACATCGTTGTCACACTCCAGATGTTACTGCAAACTAGTTTGAAAGTCTTGTGATTGTTCTTACGGCATTTGTATTTGAGAGCTTGACAAAGAATTTGTAATTTTATTCCTCTTTTTCTCTGTCATTGCATGGTGCATATATCTGAATCAGTGTTGTGTTTTTTTTTGTTGTTTTTTTTTAACTCTTTCATTCCTACCATTATGATACGTTTTGATATATTATCTATCTCAGAAATCGTCTAGGCCATGAGTGGATTGATTATAAAACCAACTCTACGTGATGCTCTTTGGTATTTTCTCTACTGCACTCCAGATCAGTATTTAGTCTTTGTGTATTTGCTTTATGTTCTGTCCTATCCTCCTTCAATCGGAAATTCTCATGACTGATATTATGCATGTTTCATAAATTAAACAAATTCTGCCTCTTTATCTTATTGTCCGCAAATGTTCTAAGTTGCTATCTTTTCCGTTGTTCTAGCTCGTAGTCCTTGTGCATTGCCAGGTCGTTCGTCCGCTAGGTTTGTCCGGTTATTTATCTTTTTATATCTTTCAGCAGTTTAGCATCCTCTACCGACTAGCTAGGCCTGTCGTAGCCTCACAATATCCTCTTTAACCAGAATGTTTCGAGGTGACCCGGGCTGACCTTCATGGTTACCGTAACGGCCCTGTGGGATAAAACCAAACCATACCTCACTCAAAACTAGCAATCCCCTACTTTGTCCTGTTTCCACCTCCCACTACATGAACGAGGGGTTGGACTTTGGGAGGCTTGTCAATATATAAACATGTAAAACGTCCGTCCATCTATGTTTGTAAATATATGGTTATGTAAAATGTCTGTCAAGCATTAGTAAAATCAAAATAATTATAATGATAGACATATGAAAGATTTAATGATAATCGAAAATGTATACATAATATAAGCTCAATAAACATGTGACGTCAAGCAAATATATGACACCGCTATTCAGTACTATAAATTAATCAGACGAAAACTTCTATTCTTGTGAAACACGTTTTGAATATATCCAAAAAAGAACCATAATAATGCTGTTATCACAATACAAACAATATTATATACATGTGTTCTTAACAATTTTATAAACTATAAAATCTAAGCTCCTTTCATTTTAAGTACTCAGGTACTTTATTAATTATGTGTTTTTGGACTATGTAGTACTTGAAGATAATCAAGTTAAGTTTAGAGGGTAATAAAGTACATGTATGAATTTTATGCAGGAGAGGCACACGCACACATACATCTGCAGAATAAATACGAGGATGGGTTCACCTTTAATCAACTAGTTTGTAAGAATACTATAAGGCAAATTAAATAACACAAAGTCTGGCATAATGCCTATTGACCCAGACCCACCCATATCCACACTACGTAAATAAATATAAGTCTCGTCATAAGATTCCCAGTTACTTGTGCAGCTGATTATATACTCAAACTATACCGGCTGCTTCGGCCGTACATTTGACAGACTTTAAGCAAATATTGCATCACAAAACAAAAGGAAAAATCGCTTCAATGACAAATGTACATCTAAAGTCATGAGTGTCGTTTATAATCACTCCACTTGATTTCAAAGTTGTTAAATTATTGTTGAATACCAATTAGTTCAGTAACAATGTTACATAAGTAGAAACAACGCAGTACTATTTACCTTATTTCTCTCTTTGTTTCAGACAACTTATATCTTCATTCAAGTGGACAAAACAGCTACCAAATCGACTCATAGAGCTTTTGGTCCTGATTATAGTATTTCAAAAGGAATTTGGCATATAACACACACAAGAGTACACACATAAAAGACTGTCAGTTGTATAATGACGTCGTCAATTAAAAATGATTGATCACGACCTGGGAAGAACGGTTAGATTATTTTGAAAATATAATGACATTGCTAAACGTTTTCGAAAAGTTTGACTGTGACTTCCAATGCAAACACATGCTTTATGTCCATACTTTTCATTTCTGAACACGTTTTGTTGTTATACCCTTTCAGAGTCAATATATCTAAGAAAAAATACGATTAATGCTCAGTTGCTTGCAGCACAACCAAAATCCTATTCAAGGTTGCAAATTATATTACAATAGGAGTTATTAAACATTTGTTCCGGATGTCTTACTACTCTTACGACCATGTAGTTTAATTATTGTTCCGGATGTCTTACTACTCTTACGACCATGTAGTTTAATTACTTGTGTGTTAAAATTTGAATTCTTTTTATTTCATTTTTGTATCATTATATTTTATTATGATGATGATTATGTTCACAGGATCTGATATTTTTGAAAGAAACATCGTGTTTATTTAGAACGTAAATATGACTCGCATAGGCACGATTATTGCATGCCATGGTTTGCCGATTTAAGTAAACACTACACGAAAACGATTATTGCCAAAGTCATTTCCTGGCCCACGTGAAATTGCATTGTTTATTGCGAAATAACCACGCCTTCTTCGTGCTTGTGCATGAAATGACGTCTTAGGTTGGTTTTTAAACACTTAGATTCCTGTGAAATAGCCAGAGTCGTTCTTATACCTTGAGAAGAAGGTATTATTTTTCTTGTGCTGGAAAGAGTTTATTTTACTTTACATCTGTAGAGCTCGAGATGTGTTTTGTTATAGATGACAGCTATAGGAGTTCATCTACTTTTTAAATAATAATTTATTTTCCCTGGAGAACTACACAAGTGGTTTAGGACAAAGATATTCAGTGAAATTCATTCTAAATTGGAAAAGTACATTACAAATTGTTTTTCAACGTGAAATTCTGGACATTTGTGAAAAGACTTCATCTGACGTCATCATCCTCCATCTCGGAACGTCATCAAGATTCGAACCTGGATTCAGTTAAAATTATTTAGGGATAGGACTTGTATTTTTCAGTACTAGAATAAATGTTTGGATTTTCTTCACAAACCTATTTCATATTTTCACCTTTTCACCGTGTTTTCTAGGGAAATAAATTACTTTTGTTAAAACTTACAAAGCTTGTTGTCTTCACTCTTTTCTTTTGTTACTTTTGAACGAGCCGATACGTAACACTACCTCTATCCAAATAAATGTTATGAATCTAATCTCTTCTTCTAGAACTGAACATCTTCTATTTATAGGATGATCATTTCTCGTAACAGATCAATATGTAGCGTAGGTATAAAATCATTTGGAATGTGTTTCAAGAGTAGTAACATTTTATCCATTTCTGTTTTCAAGGACACTAATTCTCTGATTTTGAATTTCTTCTATCAAGGTAATGAAATCAATTAAGTGTCTAACTGTCTGACATTTAAAGTATGGCTACATCCTAAAACTGTCCATTCCCGTGGAAGATCCAAGTAAAACCAGAGCGGGTACAAAAATAGAACATGTGCAAAACGCCATTTTAATCAAGTACCATAATATTTTACCCCACTAAGGAATTTGTTCCTTGATTGACATGTCTAAGTTATATTTCGCATTCATGATGATCAGATATCTTCACATTGTCTTTACATTATCATCGTCCTGGTTATCATATGAAACATTAAAACATGAATATATATATATATATATATGGCGGTATATATATATATATATATATATATATATATATATATATATATATATATATATATATATATATATATATATATATATATATATATATAAGGTTGTTGCTATTACAATTCACTCCAACATACACCCAAGTGGTTAAGTACATCTTAGTTTTTCATTACAACTCCCATGTATATAATTTCCCTCACTGATTAATTAACTGCATATGACTGAGTGTAGAATCAGATAAAATGAAGAAAAAAAATATGCCAGTGTAACTTATATTAAAAAAACACCAAAATAATGTGGAGGGTGTTGCCTTATACAAACTATCCAATGAAACATTTCTCAGGTTCACTGACAATCCATCGTTATTTGTCAATTGCAGCACACCTCCTATAAAGCTGGTATATTTTCCGCCATGTCCTCATTCACTTGTCTTACTCAACAAGAGCTGTTGAACACTCACATTCGGACGACCTCCGTGTTATCGGTTTATCATATGGATAAACCGCCTATATCAAGTTGGACATTTAAACGTTACTGCAGAATAGATAAAATAAAATCCGGTGTCTGGCACCTGCAACCTGGACTCTGGTGTCACGGTTATTCCTAGCATGAAGGCCGTGCCATACCCAGCATCGGTCTACCAGGTCAGTTTCTCTGGAATAATAATAATAATAATAATAATAATAATAATGAGAAGAACAAGATGACGACGACGAAGAGGGCAGGAAAAGAAAGATGAAGACAAAGACGAAAAAGTAGAAGAGGAAAAGGTTACGAAAGATAGAAAAAGTATTTTATTATAATGGTGATACTGGTATATAGAAACAGAAAGTATAAATTGTACATTCACTCTTATTAAACGGTATACCGTCACTTCCCACCTGGTAAAGACGTCACATTTGCATATACGTGTGCTGAAACGTTCCTGGAACGCCAGGCGATTTGTGTTATATCGCCGTCAGCATAGTTTTCTGAATCTAGCCGCTCTGTTGTATCTGAAATGTGTCAATAATTGTTGTTGTTGTTGTTGTGGGGCTTAACGCCATTTTTCAGCACACGATAGGCTATACATGGCGGCCAGTATTAATGGCGGAGGAAGAAACCGGGAAATCCCCGGAAAGAACCACCGACCCACGAGAAGCTACTGGCAAGCTTTCTCACATATCCACATTCGCCGAATCCTAGACTCGAACCCACGCAGACAGAGGTGAGATGACAGTGATCCGTAACGGTGAGCGCTTTAGACCACTCGGCCACTCGAGGCCCCTGTGTCAATAATAATAATAATAATAATAATAATAATAACAATAACAATAGTGTTTATTTGTGATACAGGCCACTAACCCATGATACATATCCATACCTCATGCGGT
>JAECUM010062011.1:0-26442 GCA_016617855.1 Megalonaias nervosa | reverse complement strand
AGGTAGAGCATTAATTGGTGTATGTCGTCATAAAAGCATCTAACGAGCTCATACAAGTAAAATAGATAATGCAAACTCCAATCATAACAATTTGATTGGAAGGTATGGTACCAAATACGATGCACCCAATAAATAAACGTTTGAAAAAAAAAAAAAAAAAGAAATCAACACGTCAGTGAGACAAGAAGTATATTCATAAGGAAGTATGTGTCCAATACAATTGTAGCCATTACTAAGATGTATCCACTTGATAATTCTAGGTTACATAGTATGTGTACACAAAAAATGTGTAGCATAGTCGTGGTCACATCAGGCTTATTTAGTTACAAGATTGTGGTAGTAATATAAACGTATAGCATCATCCATTTTTAGATTCTAGCATGATGTATGTCCGATAAATCAATGTTAAAAACGAAGTGTATGCCCAAATCAGCGGAACGTTCAATATGGGCTATAACAACAAGCTACTGACCCGTGCTTGTAGTGATCATCAAGACACATCGTATATGGGATAAAATCTAATTTTCATGTCTTTGATCTATGTGTCATGAGCTGAATGCAAACACGCAGTCTAAATTATTGAAAATGTAAGTCATAGTAATTTCGTTTGTACTGGTGTTGATAACACACATGAACAATAAAATATGACATAAAGTCAGTGAAGTGTAAATTACAGGTCGCAGTGATCACCTTTGTGATATGGGTGTCTCCCTCAACAAGGTGCATCATGAAACCAAATTTCCTAACCATACTTATAACAATAAGATAAATGAGATAAAGAAAACTGTTGTGGTCGTGAGCTAAAAACTTCCTTTTGTTGTTAAAGTTTGATCCTAATTGAGATCCATGCATCTAGTTTCATAATTCAAGCATAGACAGAGCTAAATAAATAGTCTTGAAACAGAATTCAAAACGTCAATGAGGAGTGAAACATGGCTAACAGTTACATACAGTTGGACGTACATTATACATAAAGATAAAACACCTCGACAATTCTCATCAATCTAGGCATATCACTACATACCTAACAACGATCGGTGCAAACACTGGCTTTTAATCAGATTACTTTGTTTCAACTCTTGTTGAGTGGTTGTCAAAGGCACCTACAATAAACGTTAGTAATTATAGGTAGGTGATTAATTTGATAACGAATTTTTTTTTTGTTTTTAATGAATACATGAGGATTGATTTAAAATGTTCTAGGGCGGTATATCGAGTGGGATTCCTTCTTTCTCGTGCTTTGAGATTCCAGATGCGATTGTAAGCAATTGCATCTAGAATTATATCTTTGAAAGTATGACCAGTGAACAACAAATGTATTCTTCATCCAGGCATATGACAAGCTTCTTTTTCGTTGCATCAGATCTGTAAAGGTTTATCTTACAATCTGCATATGTTGCTTTTCTGCTTCTTTGACATAACGAATGAACAGGTTTTACCCGTGATGATATAAACTACGTTGTTTGCTTTCCACGTTCACTTGGACCATGGATGTTCAATTGTGTGTTTTTTGTAATAGAAAATGGACTATATCATATATTCATAAGATGAGATAAATTACATTGTATTTTGTGCAAGGTCTTTTGGAACGGTGCAGCTCCAATATTTTTCAATACGATAATAAATTCTTTGTTTTGTACTATCCAGGTTATCATCTGAATGTCGTTATTTATTGTGCACGTAGCTATTAATACACGTGACCTTTGTTTTGGCTTTAATATAGCTTTGTATCAAATGCGGGCAACCTTTTTTGTGTGGTTCGTAGATTTCCAAGATCAATTGGAAAAGAAATGAAAGATACTGATTTTCTTGGGATTAAAGTCTGCAATAACAGCTTTATCAGCTCATTTAGAGTGGTAATGCCTATATTTTAATTGTTATGGGTTTATTGGACTTCCGTTCACAAATGTTACGTCAGGGCAAAATTAAGCGTAACAAACTTTCATGGCAGCTATTCATTGATCCACTTCGAAAGGTTCGTTTCATTATGCTTTATGTTATTCTGTCATTTTAGGTTTGACAAAGTTAACAGGTAGCAGTTATTAGTTTTAGAAACAAACACACATCAGCCTTAGTTTTCAAATTTAATTATGCCACTGAAATTTAAAATTAACATAACCATCAGTGGAAAGGAATATGGTGGTCTCGTTCAATATGGAGTTAGTCAGCCCTTGGTATCCGAAGATTCCATTGATTGTCCTCAGAAAATGTTCAGAATCAACCTCAGTGTGGTGTACGTCAAAGGATAATAGTTAGCAAATTATTCATATGTCAAAAAGAATGATTATTCGTAAACCTTTAAAAGTAAGCCTGCCAATTAACCCAGCATACACCAGATTTGAGCCAAACAATTAGCTGACATAGCTCATCAACTGTGAACACCTCTCCTGGCTCTTGCTTCACATGCTTGGCGTATTACTCGTTGTCATAATACGGACCCGGAACACTCAGGCACTGTCTGAAATGCAAATATATAATTAATGTACAGGAGTTTCTATTACCAATGGATACCTTGAACGGATAAAGACGATTAGCATTCCAATGCAACCATACACGGAACTTAACATTAACCTATAAAAATTGCGTGTGCCTTTATATAGACAATATTAACATAACCGTGCATGCCAAACATTATGGAACCGTACATGAACAAAATAACATGCAATGCTAAGTTTTCCAATTGTTTATTCACTGGAAGGAGCTATTTTGAATGTCATATGCTAACGTGCCTAGAATGGAATTCTTCTTTAGTTTGGATGCTTGTAAAGGCTTTTCCTTTTCCCTTTTTAAATCGGTATCGGATGCTCTAACGACCCATTGCCTTTTATTTACAATGATACCAAATAGCTACACTTTGGCCTTCGCCCATAACCCTTACTGTTTTGAGGTTCTTTTAGGTGAAGTTTTGTATCCCAATGCATTTTGTCTTTAATGATGTATCTGATATCTTTACTTTTGTGTAGAGAGGTTTAGTCTTTATTCTATGGACGTTGAGCATATACTCACAAATCATTATGATTATCACAGGTTTATCTAGAATCACACGTCACAGAAGAATACACTTTGCGGCGGCATTCCAATTCTATTGTTATTTTCCTATCAATCCCAGCAGTTGACAGTGACATGGCACAACACTAGTTTACGTGCGTGTGAGAAAGGAGAGAAAGAGACACATTCGACTTAATCTGTGCTGTGAATCCTAACAAATGTGAGTTAGTAGATATACCATTCCTTGAACATGACAAATGGTGTCCAATATATAATTACTTTATCTCAGTCGGTCCAGGTTAGTATTCTATTGATATTGTAGAGTAAGACATTATGTAGTATTTACCTTATAATATACGAGAACACTCCTACAGTTGTTTTAAACTGATTTAAGTGAATGGAAAGTAAACCTTTTTTTGCTTGATATTTAAAATTTTCCTATTTTTATAAAATAAAATGGCTGATGTTCGGAGGAAAACAATGACTGCCAACATCATGCCTTTGTTTAGAACAATCTGATGATCTACTTTCGTATATTCATCAATAGCTAAAATGCTATGAGGTTCTATATATCTTTACCTTTACATCCAATGATGCAATTCATTCCATGGGAGGAAGTTAATGAAGTTGTTCAATATTTCGTGGATTACGTATTGAACATACCGTGTTTCAAACAAGTGTTTCACAACTGAATAACAAATACGCATTCATCTGTAACGAAACGTTTGCTTGTAAACGTCATCGTCATTTTCTCTTTTGACTAAATCTTCTTCAGTGAAAACGGTGACACCCGTTAAGAAAATACAAAGCAGAAAAAGAATAGGAATACTGGGTTTATCTAAACAATAATAATTTGAAGAAAAGATGTTATGCCAGTGATCAAGCTTTATTGACGTACCGACAACCAGTGGACACTAATTCAAGTACAAATGAAGAAATGCTAGACAAGAGTTACGTCAGTTCCTCTGACCAAGATATATTTATCTAATAGTTCACATCATCGATCGAGTTCAAAGATGACTACAGAAAAGGATTAATGGTTCTCGGTCTTACGTGAAGCAAACATTGAAATGTCTTGTCGGTTCTTACCAATATTAATACCTTTACGAGAAAAGAGATCACAAAAAGCATAGAGATGATCGATACGGTCTGCGAACACGAACGAATTGAAGGGATGAATACTTTCAGCACACCAGGGAAAACGGCATTACATTGCCTTTGACAAATAGTCTGAAAGAACCTTCTCGTGAGTGTAAAGAAAGAAGCTGCTAACTCAACGATAAAGATATCTCCCATACTGATAGATTCGTTGTTAAATGCCGCCTCCCCCTTATTGTTTTATCCTTTGTGTGACTAGTTAGAAAACGAACATTAAATGAATTATATTTTCTGGCATGACATGGCTCTTACATAAGGACAAATTTTAATGGGTGTTAATTGCAGACTTGGATGGTATTCCATCGTCGACACGACTACTTGGTACCTCACTTACCTCCTAATCCTAAACTCACAGAGACGCCACACTTGCAACAAGAGTTCTAATCGTTCATGGATCGAAAATTATTTGTAAGAATGGAAACATCTGCAAAGGTACTGACATATATTGTTAGGTCTTTAAATGTTTCACCAACAAAACTTTATGCACATGGCAGCCAAACATTACCCTGACGTATATCAATAATGTGACTGAGATCAAAGGAAAACAAAATACACACAAAATCCTGAAACAAACGCCAGTATCTTCGAGAGTTTCCGTAAAGTCTTGATGGAACATTTATGACTGTACAGTGTACCGCAATGCATAATCGAGTAACCACGTCCAGTTAAAGTTTGCAATCAATTGTACCGTCTAACACGACTCTATCGTTTAAAATAAGTAACATACGATAGTGAAAGACAACAAGCAATACCAAATTTAACACATTCAGTTATTTCCCAAGAAAAACAAAGTGAAAATGAGAAAATGAACTTACGGTATTGCGAATTAAATCCCCAAATAATCCATTAATTAGAGACACAAGCCATAATAATATAAAGTCCTGAATAAAAGTCAATACAAGTCGAGTAGAGATACAAAACTGAAGAAGATGACGTATCTGTTATTGCTTATGGAGTGCTGATGTGTCAACAGTATTTTGTTGAATCACAGTAATATTATTCTAGGTTTGAATTTAGTATAAATTCCAGAGAATCTCTCAATCCAATAATTGTATCAGAGCACTTTCGTATTTCTACAGAAAATAATCACTAAATTCAATGATTTGAACGACATAAAATTCAGCCCTAACTGGTCACAACTTAATGAAACTAAAAAGTGCTAGATGTTAAAACACGATGGGTAAAATACTGACAGTTACAATATATATTGTTCACTACTTTAACTCAGGTCACAATTAGCATTTTCTTAAAAATAAAACATCACCAAATGGAAAATAACTTTCTAGAATGATCTAATGAGCCTTGCTTACTTACAACACAATAACCTGTAAAGTTCACGTAGGAAATTACAAATCCTGACCCAAACAAACATATGTATTTCTTCTTGTTTACCTGAATAATAATCGTGATATGAAGTTCATAGACATAGAGAATAATGTAGCTATGGCTTATGTTACTATCTAAGCTCTCATCGAATTAAAATCAAAGGACAAACCAAACCTGATGCCAATCTGAATAAATATTACTTGAACCTGAACGACACAGCCTTTAAAGAGGACACGTTTAATCTAGGTAATGATGCCAGAATTGGATTTATATACATGCATTGTTAGATCATGCGAATTTGTTCCTGTAAGAACACTTGAAGCAGCAGTGACACTAAGTGTACATATTACCTTATTACATTTATTAGCCAGTGTTGACGAGTACAAAACTAACATCGATAAAGCAGACCAAGAGTTGATAACAATATCAGTCAAGGTCTGTCCTGAAACACAGCCAAGCATCCTCTAGGACCAGTGAAAGTCAACACAATTATTGCCAATGAAAAAACACAACTGTGAATACGATCACTGAAACCTAATGGGGATGATGATTTATATATACCATATAAAATATGGCAGTAACAACCTAGTGTCAAAATGGATAAGAGGAGAAAGAAACATCAGTGAAAACAGCATTTCCAGAACACAATCAGCATTTAACGTTCTGTTTCCTCTCTACTAATACAATCAGAACATTGACCAGAGAATATTGTTGTAGTTCTCAAGTAGAGCTTCCGAGTCAACAGTTACATGAGCAGTCCTTGGTTATAATATAAGAAGAAACGAACACTCATCTCAGAAAAAAAAAATAAAAAATAAAATACTACTTTTGATGTGTGTTATATAGACTAGGGTGTCCACTGGACACAGATGTCGCAAACTGGTGCTGATTATGACTTTACATCTGTTACGAATTATGGGCATACATTATGTAACAAGAAAAGGAAAAACTCAACAAGAATGAAATCTCCCAAAACTATAAATGTATTTCCTTAAAATATAAAATTAAATAAAGTGAAAGAATTAAAAATAACTTTAATCTCCTTTCACCTGTTTAGTTGGTCTATTTGGACCGAATTAATTGTTGTATGAACCTGGCAATAACCTAGATTTATGAATGGAGAAAGCATGCATATTAACTTGCCTAATAGTGCGGGCGAACCACATACTTAAAGAATTATCAAAAATGTCATTATCTAAAATGACTTCAATAAAACACTATCACAAAATAATATATAATGCAGATAACCGTAAAACATCACCGAACAACATCAAGGAATAATATGGTAGGTCTATTGAGCTCGTAAAAGTTATTTAGCATGTACAAATCTTTTGATTTCGCCTAAGGCATCCTCTGGCATGATTAGTTGAACCTGTTGATACACGTGTTTAACACACTCACATAAAATAGCTGGTACAAAGTAATCCGATGCATGAAGGCAAAATATAACTAAAACCGTGGTTGTAAGTTTACAAACTTGAAAATGGCTGGTCGTAGTACTAAGGAGCAAAAACAGAGCATGCCATCAAATGCACTGGGATATGGGAAGATTTGAATTAGACAACAGCGCGTGAATTTGAACGAGAGGGATATTTGACCTATACTAAAAAAAAAGGTTCATTATGAAAATCTTTCTTTTTCTTTATGAGGGGAAGTGTGTAATTATGTTTTATTTAATTTAATTATTAGTCTGTTAGTTTTAAATTGTTTGTTCCATTGCATGTGACTGTAATGTAACTTTGTTTGCTATACCTGACCTTGTCCAAACCTGAGTTCATTTCTTTTTGACCTGATTGACTTTTGTATTCCTTTTATTTCATTTCTGTTAAAAGCTAATAAACGCTTCATTATTCTCTATGGGTATGAGCTCATTGACCAAATGATCTTCAAGTAAACAAGAAGGCGCAAACATGTTGCTCAGTCAGGGTTATGGAGATTCCGAAGTGAATTTTTTAAGTTATTGTGTTTCAAGTAAACAAGGCCCGTTTGATCATGCTAGAAAGTTGATTTTCATCAGATATTTGGTTGAATTTCGAAAATGCTAATTTGTGACCTGAGGTCAAACAAAGAACTACATTTTTTTGTGACTGTCAGGATTCTACTAGTCGTGCTTTAACATCTGGCACTTTAAGATCTTTTATATTGTGACCAGTTTGGTCATTTTCTCTGTTAATGCAAAATTGCTCTGATAAAATCCGTGCATAAAGACATTCATTGGAATTTATATTGAATTATAACCTGGAATAATATTTATGCGATTCAAGAAGAGACTGTTGACACATCAATACTTCATAGGCCATAACAGACTCATCATCACCTTCAATTTTGGATCCCATCGGGACTTGTACTTAGTTGTATTCGGGACACTTTATTACTAGGACTTATGTCTTCATTTCTTGTATTATTTTTGGAATTAATTCCCAAATATCGTAAGTTCTTTTTCTCATTTTTCACTTTATATTCTAGAGAAATGTTGTTGTTTTTTTAAAAATTTTACAAAACTTGTCGTCTTCATTCTTTTATGTTACTTATTTTAGAACATAAACTCGTAACAGTATATATATCTATATATATATGTGTGTGTGTGTGTGTGTGTGTGTGTGTGTGTGTGTGTGTGTGTGTAATAAAAGACGTTAATGAGAAATCAAAGGACAGAGGGGATATATAATGTATTGTCTGCGCTAGAATGACAGACTGAAACAGAATTAAAAACGGGTTTTAACAGCCATCAATTATCTGGATTACTAGATCCTTATCAGGCTCGAGAATATGTCCAAACAATATTCGAAGAACAACAACCTAATGTTGTATGCACACATAAGTATATGAGAGAAACGGCTGGTACATTTGCAGAGAAATGGTGCTACGTTTTAAAAGCAAGCTATGAGTTATGAAAATAGCCTCGTAAATAAATATTATACTCTATATTAGTGACTTAGCAGTCTTTTTATTCTGTATATTTCTAAGTCTTTTTCTTTGTATGCTTTTTTAATTTTGTTTGCAGAACATAGTAAAATAACTAACCTGCAATAGTTACTCCAAGCAGAACTGTACACCGTACAAAATCCGGTTTAATAATATGGAATATACACATAACACAAACTGGCCTTCATATATATAGTGGTATCTGTTGAGAAGTCAAAGCCTAAACAAGTATCCACCGCTAAGAAAGAGCGTTGTGCAAGTAGACCCCATATTCTCGATCATGGTTGCACAAAATTCTTAAAATAAAGTAAACGCAAGGAGGGACGCTCTGGACACCCAAAATAATAAGGTCCCTTTTTCACGGTGAAACAACACTTACATCATTCATAAAAAAAAAAAAAAAAAATTTTCTACACTGAGCATGAGCTCTTTCACTTGTTCAAAGCATGTATTGTAACATCTTACTAGTTCTCTTAACAATATAATTTAAACAACCCAAATGTTTAATATTCCAGTTTTGGATACGTATATATCTGCAACAGACCGTAACGTTATAATAATGAGTTGAATGACTTATTAAGAATCGATTCAGTTTATTTTTAGGGGTTAGGCGACCCGACAAAAAGGAAGAATGTGCAATGACCTGAAATAGGAAATAAAAATCAATGTATTTTTACGAGATACATATTTTATAAATTAAGGTACGATTCTCATAGTTTGTAACTGAAATTAATGTATATTCGATAGGTGTACATCCAATTAAAGGGGAAAAGCCATTGTAATAATAATACATTTCAGTCTAACAAAGATAAAAACTTTGCCGCTGTCAAACAAGATAGTGCAAGATATTTCCATTAAGAATTACAGGTTGCACTTACTAATAATTCTGGTGCAAGATATTCTCATTCAAATAACAGGTTTACACTTATCAATATATATGGTGCAATCGTGACAGTGCAATGTTTTGCAATAAATGATAAAGAAGAGTATACTGAGGATTAGCATCAAGTACATATAAATACCTGCCTTGATTGTGACGATTGTTTCCTACCAGCAACATATGTGACTGAGTATGAGAATAATATATAATTAAATTAACATGGCGCATTTACAAATTTAGACAGCTTGGACAGCAGATGCATGTTATCATTCTCTTCAGATGAAAACATGGGCTGTAACAAGTGTTATACATTGGTAATACATATTATAAATGATGATTAATGATTCGTTTCTTGTGAGGATTGTGACTCAATGGGGGATGCATTATAAGAAAATAATATGACTCAAACTGATTGAATCGTCAAAAACCCCAATATTTTTAAATAGCTGAGGAACTATAAGATCGTAATGGCAACCGATCCATCCATGACATAATAGTGAATATTTGCGAGATAGATTACGTGGTTACTGCGTCTGTTTTATATATTGTCGTTTGTTGATCCTCTCCTGCCTATATTACTTGGGTCATAAGGAGGATCACTCTCATTCGATAAACACACCTCAGATGAGGCATCGGTCAAGATAGAGATTTCGGATGAACCCTAACCTCCTGATTTCCCAGAAAGAGCATGATGACGGTGATAAGTATAGGGATCTCCTGCTTGACATTGTTGCAACTGAAACGCACAGATAATACCGAGTTCTAACTCCTGAATACGTTGCGGATATGTATGACAACGAGATGGTAATAACCTATGCCATCTGTCATGCGAAGCTTGATACAAAGATCAAAGCCTCTCTGGATCACGCTAGTGAACATCTTCTCCGATGCCGGAAGATTCTTCCCGCCCATCAACGACAGTAGCAAATGTTATATACAGACCAGATGAAAAACTCGATCGTTGCAGTAATCAACGAGTTTATGACTTCGGAAGCAATTTAAGTACATCAAAGGTGCCTCATCTATTATAGACTGCGGTATCATTTCAAGCATTAATTTCAGAACTGAAGAAGACTGAATAGGTGACTAAGAATAAACACCTAGCTAGAATCATGGCTGGAAAGAGTTTGCAGCTGAATTGCGAATTCCACGAGAGACTCCTAAAGCAGATAAAACAGGTGATTCCAAGATGTGTCTCTTCACTAATTTAGTCCTGGTAAGAAAGTCCATTGTATGCTTTTGCCCCAAGCATGAACACTGCAGTTAAATCGATACCAGCTGCTTGACTTCTTATAATGCAGGCCGGACAGAAAACTTTATGGATGGAATATTCATTGATGTTCTACTTGTCAGACTCTAATACATCAATCAAGGGAACCATGGATTTTGTCAGTCTAATATATCGTGCAACAGTGCTGGCTAATAACGACATTGAGTACTGGATGGTGGCTAAGATATTCTTAAGGATGAAACCTTCATATCTAGGACATATGTATCTGGTAGATGCAGTAGGTACGATGATAATTTTCGGATGCAAACATCAACGACCACACTTTCTCTGGCTCAAACGATGATGATTCCAAGATAAATAGCATGTCGGTAGGTCAGGAGCGCATCCGCCGGGATAAAGTATTGAAGACGTCACCTGAAGTACAAGACCATATATAGGATTGCATTCTGAGGGAGAAAAAAAATAGCCAGGTGAATAGACTGACGAGATCGTGAGCGAATATACAGGTTTTAGCTGATTCTACTCCAGAAAAGGAAGAGGACATTTTCACTCGACCGTGTAGAGAATTGGACCACGGTCAATGCTTTCCGACTTTAATAAGCCATTTCGTAAGCAGAAGAGATGTGATTATATGTTCATGATTAGAGTATTTGATAGCTATAGGAGTCACCACTTGCAGGTATATTTAGAGCTTCAGCATAATTATGACTGAGTTCTAAGAATGATCAACTACGGTGCCCTTATTTGCTTCATGTTTACCATGGTAAGGAGTTTTCGGATTGAAAACCCCGTTTGAGTGAGGAATGGCGAAACTGGTCTAAAAAGTATACAGACATTAGTACACCAAGGAAATGGTACATGGCATAAAATATCGCAAGGTCTTGAGAAAAGAGCTGCAGGTCGTGGCAGATGATATTCAGTTACTATCACCCCAGAGATCAAAATTGTAACTAGTTAGAGGGAAGTTATTGTTAATTATGCTACACAAAATGACATCTCATAGGGCAACCCTCAAAGACGCCAAGTGTTAGAATGATCTGGTCTTTTGCGTAGCATCTTGTGGTATGTTGGGTTATTTTCTTTGAATCAATGTACCCTCAAATGCTAGCCCTGGTTAGTCTCGTTATCATTATATGGTCATAAAACTTAGTTGTAAAACAAATACAGTCTACGTAGTAGGCTTGGATGGGTCATAGTCACGACACTTCGGGTTGTTAGCCTTCGCACAGTGACGTCTGTCAGCAGCCTCAACTCTGCACCTACAGTGTAAAGACATGCTTTTCTACTCACGTAATGAGGAAGGTCTATACAATGCATGGACATTGAGTTAACTGCAAATGGCTCAAAGACATCGGCAATCGTGCAATAGCTCATGGAAGTCTCCCATCGTCTAGAAGCCAAATGTTTCACATACTTTGTAAACATGCCGATGGTCCTAGGGATAAATACCCACACGGATAATGTTGCTGAAAGCAAATCTGTTCTAGATAGCTGTCTCTCATGAACCAGACCGCACCCATTAACATACCGGTACGGTTAGGCTCCAAGAACGGTTTGAAACGGCCATTTGTGTGCTGTATTTTGACTAGTGTTTCGGAGGCCATTGGTGAGGTGGTCAGCCAGCATGGATAGGTCAGGCAATGGTAGCTTCTACAAACGCTTGTTCAGGGAAAGGCTGGTATACTTGTACATATTGTAAGCAAAAGCAGATGGATGTTGTAGTTTCTCAGGTGGAAGAAGATTGCGAGGGATTTCTTCGGGCTGAGCTGTTCCTAGAAATGTTTTTGCTCGATCTTCCTATTTTGGAGTCCTAACATTGTTAATACTGTAATGTCTTAGCTGAGCCGAATCCCATATTGATTACCAGTCTCGATATTATAAATGTGATCCATACATTAACAAATATGATGTCTTGTTGTGGAGCTGATCCCAGAGTCTAAATTACAATAAACATATAAAGAAAAAGAAAGAGAGTTAGTTTGACAAAGAGGCAGTAAGGGAGAGATACGCAAACACACACACACACACACATGTCTGAAAAACTC
This sequence comes from Megalonaias nervosa, assembly GCA_016617855.1. NCBI lineage: Eukaryota > Metazoa > Mollusca > Bivalvia > Unionida > Unionidae > Megalonaias > Megalonaias nervosa. The sequence continues at coordinate 13,889 of JAECUM010062011.1, read as the reverse complement.
GAGTTTGTAAATGTGTGCATATGACTACTTTTGTTGTCTTAGATTGTTCAATAGTAAGACTTTGAGAATGATGCATACTTTAATGGGGTTAACATACAGATGCTCTAAATCACTAAGCAAGGAGCTCTCATGGTTCCTGAGGTCTCAGTATTCTGTTCATTTTAATCTCAATTTACATTTATGATGACACTGTCACACTATTCATTTGCGTTGTGGACACATCGGAAAGCCTTAAATGCAACATTCTTTATGTCCTGGTAATAAGCCATATAGCATTCAAACAAATATGCAGCCATTTATAATCTAAGTCATGTAGGTATTGAAAGATGTATATATTACTATAGATAGTCATGTAACTTGCACATATAATGTTACTTATATAGCTTTACTTGAACGCAGGTGATTGAGTGAACAACAATACATTTTGGAGATAATGTATATGCAATATTAGTTCACTAGGTACTTGCAATTATTGCGCAGATAACCAAACATATAGATTTGCAGATGAGATAACGGTCATACGAAACCATGTCATAGTGCTGAAATCAGACGAATATGGATATATATATATCCATATTCGTCTGATTTCAGCACTATGACATGGTTTCGTATGACCGTTATCTCATCTGCAAATCTATATGTTTGGTTATCTGCGCAATAATTGCAAGTACCTAGTGAACTAATATTGCATATATATATATATAAAGATAGATGGTGTGTGTGTTTGTGTGTGTGTGTGTGTGTGGTTTGCTATACTTGCATGGACCTAAGTTTGAATGCACGCCAAAATCTCGAGGACGTGACGACATTGTGAGGACGTGCACACCAAATGATTCGTCTGCAAATGGTTGAGAATGATCATATTAGATGAATTACGTGTTCTTCTGAAAGTCCTCACAAAGTCAGTAATGTCTGACAGTGAGTTGCAATTCGTGTGTATAGTTCACAAAATATACAGTCTTCTTTCGGCTGTAGACTGGTGTGCAAACACTTAGCCAATCAGAAGGCGTGTGACTTCTGATTGTTTGTCATCCAATCACAACATCGCTTCTGGGCTGTGTCACTGTATATTTGGTATACCTATAAATACGACTCATAAAAATAACTACTAGTATTATTAGTGATTTAAAAAGAATAATGTTGTAAGAATGATAACCTGGTCATGCCAGTAAAAAGTGGGATATTTTAATCCCGGTGAGACCGATATAGTGCGGTGTGTTTAGTGCGTGATCTGGTGTGTACGTGGATTTTATTGCTTCAAGACTTAATGCGCCTGCGACCTAACCCTTGGAAGATGGCAAGACCTACTCGATCAATCTGGTAAGAAACAACAAATTCTTTATGTAGATGTTTATTATATTCGTCCAAAACAGCTGTCCATTCTTTCATTCGTTATCATCTGTGACAACGTGTTTCTGTTCCGTTCCACTAATAACCTTGATGTACAGAGCGTCGTATCATTGCTTATATTTAACTATCAGTCATACACATAGTATAAAATAATATTATGACTGACAGTTAAATTGTAAGCAACAACACGGGCCCCTGTGTGAAGGTATTGATTATTATATTCCCATGTCACAAACAGTTCACACTGACGTCATAAGAGTGGGTTAACAAAAAAGTGGATCTCTCTCTCTCTCTCTCTCTCTCTCTCTCTCTCTCTCTCTCTCTCTCTCTCTCTCTCTCTCTCTCTCTCTCTCTCTCTCTCTCTCTCTCTCTAGAAACACAGCAAAATTAACTTTATAGCACAAGAAGAATAGTGTGCTTTTTATTGTTTTGTTTTTTCTTATTCCAAAAAGAACGAAACAGAAAAAGAAAATTAAGACAAAATGTCAGATAAGCAAGGAAAGGAAAATGGAATACCTTTGTTGCAGTACCTGATGCCCTCGAAATGGAAATGGTTGGTCCCTTTTAAGCTAGTACAGTTCTCACTCTTGATGATGCATTATATGCCCCAACAGAAGATAAGGCTCTGTACATGACAGACTCGTTGATAAACAAACTTTTTTTTTTTATCTCTGTCCTCACATGAATAAAGAAATTACTTGATTGTTAAATCCAAAGGAAAGGCACATCTGTGGTTGTCATTCTTTTATTTTGCTTGATTCGACATTGTAAATATAGGAAGCAGACAACATAGTATTTTTCTTCTATGTGCGTACATGTGTAGTCCTGCATATACTCCTTCACTGAAAATGGACTTATCCAGGAACCAGAAATGACTGACAAGCATGGTGTTGTTTTAAACTGAAAACTTCATTTGAAGTGAAACATGCAGATGATAACTGTGTTAGCCCCCCCTCCCCCCCGGCATAATCAGGTTTGAAATTATAAATCAATAAATGAACTGATTAAGTTCTGAGCATCTTTGATCTCATTTGTGCTTGTGTTTTTTAAATTGGAAGGGGTGGGTGGGTACCAATAAACGGGGAGGTATATTCAGACTATAGTTTAAGCTCGATTTAGTGGAACTTAATGTTGTTACTGAATGGGATGGAATGGGATGGCCATGTCAACACGTGATATGTCAGCACTTTTCACATCAACACATATATTCCTGGTGAAAATTAATTCTCAAGTTTGGAAAACTCTGCATATTGCTATTTAAACCTCTACACTTGACACAAAACCCTGACGAACTTTATTGTATTAGGACTATTCCATACATATATAAGAATGTCAGCAGCAACTGGCTATGAGTCAGCTGCGAGACTGCAACTATAATTAACAGCCACAATATTGCTTACATCAACATATAGTGTTGACAACAGCTTTCTTGGGCAAATAAGTCTGTTGTAATATTTGTTTCACTGATGTTTTGTTACATTGATACAGAGCTATGGACTTAAACAAGTGCTATTTCCCTGCTAATTATTAACACATGGTTAGTAGTTGGCCTAGACTGGACATCAGAAGATGACACTGTCCTGTGCCATAAATATATGGTTCCCACATACAAATCTTGGTGACGTCATCCAAAAATATATGGCTCCCAAACTACCCAAGTTAAGATTTGTCGCACTTCGCACTTTCACACAAGTCTACTACTTCCTGTGCCAACGTTGTAATATATGTTCCAGTATAAAACAGTGTTTTAGAGTAACAACAGCAGCACATAGAAAACTCAGATTTACGTGGAAAATGAGACAAAAAATCTCACTTTAGCATTCCTAGAAGTTTTATTATATTTATGATGATTTCGATTGGGGGAGAGATTTTGTCTCGGAAGCAAAATTAATACAATTTGGGGAAAATTATGGTATTATAATAAAATCTTTTACTTGTAGCAAAAAATATAGCTTATTAGATTTACCTTATGACCCATGTTTAAAAATATTAATGACCAATGCGCATATGCATCCATCATAACTAATTTCTCGAAAAGTGCAGATAATTGTAGACAAAGACAAAGTTACAGGAGAAGATTTTAATTTCAATTTATTATCATTCTTACCATTATCTTCAACAGAACTAAATTATATAGGGCAGATTAAGTTAAATATCAAGATTCTGTTAAAGGATTATTAAAAATTTGCTTTTAAAGTAAAATTATTTTTATCATCATCCAAGATCATAGTACTTTGACATATAATAAATGTTGTTGTTGTTGTTGTTGTTGTTGTTGTGGGGTTTAACGCCGTTTTCAGCACTATAGGCTATACAATTCGTCTAGCATAACTGGTGAAGGAAGAACCCTGGAAAACCCCGCAAAGAACCACTGACCCAAGAAAAGCTACTGGCAATAAGCTTTCTCACGTATCCACATTACCCGAGCCTGATGCTCGAACAAACGCGGAGGGAGGTGAGACGGAAGTGGTCCGGAATGGTGAGGACTTTAGACCACTCAGCCACCCGAGGCCTCTAAAAAATGTAAAGGATGTCGATACAACTACGAAATGTATCATACAAGTATTTGTTTCTTGTAAATATGCGTATATTACAGCAACAAAGAACCACCTGAAGAAAAAAAATCGGTTACAACAGCTCCTCATGGAACTTGAGAATTCATTACAGTATTCTAAACAGTGTTACTGATGTAGGTGTCCACTCTCTGTCACATTGCCATCACATGTTTAGTAGCTGACTGTTTTAGGCAGAGGATGGCTTGCTTCATCGAAATAGTTACTAAGGACTTTGATGAGAACTTTACTGATTCAAAACAGGATAATTAGTGAAATGGCTTTTAATGGCAAGTCATTTTTTCTGTTATTGAGAGATTCGCTCTCTTGAGAACTGAGTGTTTATGACGTGTGGTCAAAACGGTGCATCATCCAAATGGAATAGGATGATACTGTTATAGTATCTGCTGTTTCTCAGACCATGATTTTTCATGTATAAAGCACATTAATATAGCTGCAATATCAAAACATATACAGCATAGTGTTAGAAATGATTTAAATTACAGCTTTTGAGAATGCACATATTATATAATGCCCTTGATAATATGAAATTAACTGACAAATTACTCCTTAGTTTGGAAATCTATTGAAAACACTACTTCTGTGTGCAAGGAGGGCAAAATAACAACATGAATGTTTCCACCTTGAGATTCCTTATCCATATTTTCTGTAGAATTAAATGAGTAGTGCATTGTTTGTATTACTTATGCAGTATTTAATATATTAGTGTGACTTCATTTATTTGAATCTTAAATGATGTTCATGAATTAAGTAGTTGTCCCATTGAAGGCCCCGTTAAGTTGTCAGTAGAGAATTGAATTTTAGAGGCACTGGCTGCACTACTGTTTTAGAAATTTGAAATCAATGCTTAAATGATGGACTACTATAGTATTAATGTTGCTAAATAAGCAACATAACACTGGTACCCTAGTCCTACTATGTAAGATGTCGCATGTGATGTGTATAGCGGGATTAGGGGTGGTCATTGTCTTACTTCCTGAACAAATCGTGCCAGTGGCTTAGTGTTTAAAGCGTCTGCCTTGGATGCCGGAGATCGTTGGTTCGAATCCCGGCCGAGTCATACCAAAGACTTTTAAAAATGGTACTAGTAGGTTCCTCGCTTAGCACTCAACATTAAGAGGTTAGTACTAGCACCGGTTGGCCTGGTGTCAGGATAATGTTATTGCAGGGTTGGCCTCAGGCTGGTTGGATTGATTTTAAATTCAGTATCATTTAAACGTTTTTAAGTTCAATATCATATAAAACTTGTTTGAAAGTTTATTTTCAAATGCCATATTGACAGGATGCCCGACAAAATGATCCAAATCGGGCCGTACGTTTGCTAAGGACTGTGCTATATAAATGAGTGGGACAAGATGCTACATGTATGTAGCATTATGACCCAGTGCTAGACATTTCTATTAACTGTCTCACTGCAGACATCATAACGATGTGACTGAAAACTTTTTAAAGCTACATTAAAAATTCAAAGCACACACACACACACACACACACACACACACACACACACACACACACACACACACACACTTCCTAAACAATTTCTGCTGCATACATGTTCTATTGTCTAATTGCTTTGGTCATACTGTAGTGAATATGACTAATTATTCCTCGTGGCAGTATTTCCAGACAGCAGTTGTTGTTGTTGTTGTTGTTGTGGTAGAGTTTAATGCCATTTTTCAGGATAAGATAGGCTATATATGGCGAAGAGTATCATTGGTAGAGGAAGAACCCGGGAAAATCCCAGAAAGAACCATCGACCCACGAGAAGCTACTGGCAAGCTTCCACATATACCCACATTGGTCGAACCCGAGACTCGAACCCACGCAGACAGATGAGATGACAGTGATCTGTAACGGTGAGCACTTTAGACTACTCGGGGCCCCATTTACAAACATAATCATGTAGTTTAGCTTGTTTTTAAAGTGTTTGACCACCTAAAGTTATTTGTAATTTTGTTATTAGAAAATTCACACTTAGTTCAAACATATTGGGCATGTCCCTCCTTCTATAACTCATCAATCTACTGAAGTGGTCAACACATTTTGAAAATCAAAACTTCTTGATTGTGTCTGTATATGCTTCTGTAAAGAGAAATGCAGAAGAGTAAATTTTGTATCATTAACACAATTAGAATCAAATAGTGCAAGATTTATCATTATGGGCTGTCTGGTATGAGTGATATCCTTGAAAACGTGTCCTTGTTGTTGATTGCAGATAGGATATGCTATAGATCAGTGATTGTTCTGTCAGTGCATGGACCCTTCACCAGCATATATCAGGGGTGATGCCCTACATGGTATGACTGACTGTTACCCTAGTAGAAGCTTCTAATAATACTTCTAACTTCTGTTGTATAGTAAAAGCTTGATTGGGTTGTTGATACAACCAAAGAATAATCATCCTAACCCCTTGGAAAATATCAGCATTGCGCTTGATAAATGGTCCTTGAAATAATGAAACGATGTAAGGCACAAAGTTAACGTATAGAATGTCATTCAGATTGTTAAAATTTGAGTTAATATGTTTACATATGATTACTTTGATTTGTATGACCTCATTTTTCATATTGCTCATTCGGTGTTTGTTCCCATTGTAATTAAGTATTTCGCATTGTTATTAAAAATAGCTGGAAGGATGATGTTGTCATTCTGGTATCCAAAGTCTGTTCAATTATTCTGCAGTGTTGTTGTGTCTGTTCAGACGTCTCTTTGCTGATATTTAACCCAGATATGTATCATAGCTGGACAGAGTGTCATGTACAGCGAAACATTTTCCGTCTAATGTGTTTTATATATCTGATATATAGTTTTCTTAGATTAAAGAAATATGATGATCAAACTATATGCAAATATACATTGTAGTTCACCATTTTCACATATCTGATAGGTCAGATCATAGCAAGACATATGACACGTACAAGGTCTTGTTACCATGTTATTGCACTTGTGATGATGAAAACAATTGGCAGGCATCTAAATTTGAAGATTTATTCTTACAGATGTTATTGAAAACCATCAGGACGATGACTCAGAAGAAGAAGAAGAAGAAGACATATATGTGTTACAAGTCCATGCTCTTAAGGTAAGTAACAGAACAGAATAAAAAGGAATAAGCTTTGTAATATTCAACAAATAAATTTATTTCCCTAGAATAGAAACTGAAAATGTAATTAAATAGAACTTACGGTATTATGCATTCAATCCCAAATAATCCTAGAATTACAGATACAAGTCCTAATAATTTAAAACCCTTAATAAATTAAATCCAATGCTGAGGGTGTTGATGTGTCTTTAATAGCGTGCAGAGTGTGGACGTTCCAAGTCTTTTGTTGAATCACAGTAATATCATTCCAGTTTTAAATTCTCTATAAATTATAGTGAATGTCTCTATCCAAGAATTGTATCAGAGCACTTTTGTATTTCCAGGGTAAATAATCACTTGAATTCAGTAATTTGAAATAAGAGATTCCAGCCCGATATAAAATACTGAATACAACTTATAATTCAACTTGAAAGTGCTAAATCTTAAAGCAAGACTGAAAAGTCCTCTCAGTTACAAGATTATATATTCTCTACTTGACCTCAGATCAATTTTAGCATTTTCTACACAAAACATAATACCTAATGGTCAATAACCTTATATAATGATCCTGATGTTTACAAAATAAAAATATTAGTTTTTATTAGTAAGCAGAACCTGGACTATGTGAATTACACTAAGGGAATTTCAAAACCGAAACCCAGACAGAAATAAGCATATTTACTTATGTTAATAATGATCCTGATATTAAGACTATAGACATAGAGCATATTTTAGAGAATATTTTAGCTATCTATTATTTGTTTACAAAATAAATTTAAAAAATGACAATTCAGGTCAAGCAGAAGATGAACTCAATTTTGGACAAGGTCAAGTCCAACATATAGTGTTGCATTACAATAACATGTAATGAAATACAAAATTTAAAAAGAATAACTAACAAACAATGCAAATTAAATTTACATAACAGCGGAATTTATGTAGGTAATTTATTAAATGTGAAACCCCTGGGGGTTATCACTTGAAATAAATTGATGTGCAATGCGTTACAAAAAACAACCCAAAACTCACATTTGATCACAAACACCAGAAGGGCTGTGAATTTATTCCGGAATGGTTCGCAAAACAACCAATTTAAAGATCCCACGATGCAAACGAGCGCATGTATTATGGATATACACTTTGTAATATTTGTAAGTTGAAATTACATGATTATGGCATGTTATCGAAACGTATCATAGTAGATTGTTTGGACCTTTTGTTGTATCAAAATAATTATATTTCAGTGCATCAGAGCACCAGCAGAAATATATTGTTTTTTACAAATCGCAAGTGTTTCAAACGAAAATAAAGAAATCACTGTTAATGCTAATGTCTGCACTTTCAAGTTCATTTTATGTCAAATCTAATTGTTCCAGTATGTCTAAATCACATTTAGTTAATGGCACATTATTCCTTTTTCGATGGATATATTCCTATAGATGCTAACAATAAAGCCTGTTGTCTTTTTGTTACTGGCTCCAATTCATGTACTATATAGCTGTAATGATGAGGTTAAAAATTTTACATAACATTTACTATGCTTGTAGATGATATTCGTTGGTAGCTGTTGCTGTTAAAGTAGTTTATTAGTATGTTATAATAATATACTTGTTAGTGTGACTCAAGATCCTAATTTTAATGTTTCATGTTACCAGTATTGGCTACTTTACATTGCTTAGGGCTGTTCCATGTAAACATACATGGTACCCAGGGGAGGAGGATTTTTTAAAACTATATGCCAGAGTACTTTTATTTGACTGAGTTCATATTGAAATGATAAGAAAATTTTAAATTCGATCTTTGGGTGAGTAACCACTTTAAAAGTGTCTTCCCTGGGTCCATTGTATATTTCAGTGGAACAGCCTTACAAGATAAACAGTTGAAGAATTCCTGTTTACAATGGTATTAATGTTTGGGGAATGTAATATCTGAAAGTAAAAGGGCTATTTTTTTTTAAGGTAAAAACTGCAAGTCAAATTTGAAAACAAAAAGAAGAAAATGACTAGAGTACCATGGTCTAAGGAGGAGAAGGTTTCTGTAGAAAGATAACTGGGACAGTTTATAAGAACCGCTTCACTACCAGGAAAAGCAGCATGTGAAGAGGCAAAGAGGAAGGAACCTATTATGGCAAGATGTCCATGAAGCCAGATTAAAGTCTATTACAAATTCAAAATCTAAAGCTATGTTAAAGCTAAAAAAAACCTATAACTTTTGCCAGCAAGAATTCGAACAGATGATACATATTTGCTGTCCTATAAGCGGATACTTTTGGATTAGCAAGTCTGGGCTTCATCGTATATTCTAAATCGACATGTATATGGATTATGTCATTAAAAGTGTGTTATGGTTCATCGTGTCATTTTTTGGTATGTAAAAAAAAAAATATTTTTCTCCAAAGGTATGGAAAATAATGTGTAAAGTAAATATCGTTTTGGAAAGATAATGCGTACTAAATAAATTAGCACCCGACAATGAGAAGAATCTTAAATTGTCAACATGATTTACTTTATTAAATTCATGTGCATCAGATGTAATTGCGCTAAAACAGTATGTACTAGTACTATATGTTGTTTTAATTTGATTACACATATGTGCTTTAGAAAATGAATAACAATGACAAAACATGTATTTCATCGCATTTTTCTTCTTGCACCTCGTGATCAAATAGAATATGAGAGAGAGGTTTCAGGACAATTATGATCTGTATTGTTAAATTAGTTTACAATAGTGATCATATTCCTGTACAAAGGCAATGCTACATTCCCTTAGCAATTGATACCACTGTGCCAACAGTTCCTTCTAGTTTTAATTATGATATCCATTGTCTCAAGAACAAAACAGCTTTGCAGTGTTATTTACATGCTAATTAAATACACTAATGCTTGCGTCAAGTCATTCCAGTTAAAACCTGTTTGAGGTCAATGTTCGGCAGACCAGATCAAATCGGGAAATGAGACTATCCATAGGGTATTATGAATATAGTACCATGTAATGCCAGGTACTTACTTGTGCAAGTTTCTCAACCAGTGATACATTTTGTACCCATAAATGTCATTCAGACTAACAACTGGCATGAGCAAAGATGAAAACTATATGCCATATGACTATGGGAATTGTACATGAACTTACTCTTATTTGTGGGAAAGGAGATGTCATTGTGAATACAAAGAAAATTACACAATATGATTCATTGGTCATTTTGGGGATTTGACCTAAATGGAGCCTATATGGATATAAATATTGTGAATATATAAATTTGAAACTGAAGGATTATGGTATATATTGTATTAGTTTACATTTATTATTTACTTTATTACTGCTTTCTCTTTCATAAAAGCTGCAAATAAACAAAACAGTACTGTACAAAAGAGCATGACAATGAGATGGAAAGCACATGTCTCCCTCATCAAAACAGAACTCTGAAAAAGACATTGTAGCAACAGCGATGCAGTTTACCTGTAATCTGAAATACATACTATTAATATTCCAGAAAATGGAAGTTGCTAAAGTTCATTTCACACAGCATTCCTAATTTTAACCTATCTGTAAATTATTAACTTTACAGGTCATCTGCAGCTAAAAGGAGCTAATTTGTGTTAAATATTTTGTGCGAAACAAATTAGGTACTTTTAGCTACATTATGGTGTTGATCTGCTAATTTATGGAAAATACACGATGCTATGTGGAACAAACAGTAGTGAAACTACATGGTATTTCTTTCCTTGTCTTATACTCAGCATTTACTTTTATATGGATGAAGGATGGAGACTGTACAAAATGAGCAAATATGACTTAAACTTGGCAGTTACTTATAGGCCGACAAATAGGGTAGATTTTCCAGTTGTGATTACAGTGTGTTCTTAGATTTCGTTTTAGCAATTCAATTAATTTGCATTCAGGCCAAGATAGTTTAAATTTGTTTTCAGATTTATAGTTTTGTTATTTGTACATTTTCATCTTTTTGTCAAGCAAATATTTTTCCTGTTAGTGAAGTAGCTCTTATATATTTGTCATTCAACAAACAAACATTGAAAGTATTTCCATGTTTCAAAAATGTAAACATGAATATTTCCATAAAAAAATAGAGTGTTGTCTCCGAAGTCAAGATTACTTCAGTATAATTATGCAGTACGGTTTTTTAACATTCTGTTTAAATTTTGCTTCTTTTTACAAATATGCTCTTCCTGTACATATTTTTCATATTAGTTTCAAAGAAGTTTGCATTTTAATTTCTTTACCCATAGTAGATTGAGACATGTATACTTTGGTAAGATATACACGGCAGTCTTGAAATGGTACATTGCATACCTTAAATGCAAGTCTGGTACAATTTTATTGCTCCATCTGAAATTTTTCTGAATATTCTGAAGGCAAAACTTATTAAACACCTTTCAGATGAATCTGTTTATGTGGCTGTTCTGTTTGTCAGACGTTTAAAATGTCAATCAACGAGATTATGTCGCATCTATATTCTTGACTTGTATTTTAGCATGTGTTTTAGTGTGCTCAAAGGTCCGCTGCCTACTTTTCATTTTTATAAGTCTTTTTGGACTTCAGGGAAAATAATCTAATTGGAATTACAGCAGAGATAACTTAAATTTTGTTTGCTTCTTTGTCTCAATAAGTAAAGATGACATTATTTAAATTACTCAATACATTTACATTTTACAAAGGAAATTGTCTTCCTTAATGTTCCTTCCAAAAACAAACTGACAGTTTGACGTTTCATCAGGTTTGAAAGGAACTACCTTGTCTAATTATAACAGAGATTGTTCATGCAGACAGTACAGATAACTAAGATGATGTTTTCATGTAACAATGCACTAGTATTTCATATGTCTGCCTGTGATGCCATATTTTGTCAAGACTCCTCCAACTTAGATGGTAGTTGATGTAATTTCGTTCATCTGTTGCAGGTTTTTACTTTCCTTTACTTTAATACCATTGTAACCAACATTCTGAATATTGTTCATGTGTGAACTCAACAAGCAGGCTGTTGTCAGCTTCATGCATTTTTTTAATAATGACATACAAATTGACTGAAATTAATTTCTTTGGGTTGCATTTTTTATATTAAACATTTTTTTGGAGATGATGATTATAGTCATTTATTTATGCGGTTAAATATGTTTCATATTCATACATGCTTATCTGGATTGCTAAATTAAATTATAATGCACTTTAATCATTTGATCTTTATCGTTTTCTTCTCAACTTCCTACTGCTATTTTTTTAATACTTTGGTTTCAGACATTATTAGGTAGGTGGCCATAGCAGCTCAGTAGGTGGATCACTAGTCATGAGTTCGCTACTCTGGAAAGGAAAAATAAAGCCAAGCTTTACATCCTGAATAAGAACACTCTGACAAAATTTTTGCTCAGATACAGGCAATGTACTTGATAATAAAAGACTCAGAGAAACTCCTGTGTACCTTGATATTTTAATGGGGTTGGGCTTGGTAGAATTGCCCATAGGTCATATAGAACCTTTCAGCATGAATGGCGTATAATTCTCAATAATAAAATCAGACTGATTTGTTTGATCCAACAAATGTATTTCAATACATTACTGCGACCATGACCTCTTAAAACAAGAGCATATGGATAGTCTGTCTTTATTATGTTGCTTATTTTTCAATCTGTAGCAATCATAAATAGCATGTACTTTCATGTTGCAATAAGTGCACATAGCTCGAGATAAAGGTTCCTTATCAGTCTTGACATAATTATGACATATAAAACGTGCCAGACGCAGACGTGCGTGTACTGATACGAGAATGAGATGATTTTTACCAGAAAAACTCCTGAGAGGAAACCTTAAGGACAAAAGAAACCTTTGAGTAAAGGAATAATCATCAGCTGCATAAGCAGCATTTTCTAGCGTTTATACCTTTTACTCGCCACTATAGGTCTTGTCGTCATTATGGGCACAATCTTTGAACCCTTCAACTAGCATAAGCCGTCTGAGGTTACGTTAATCGTGATCAACCTTTTTTTTTTTTTTTTGACCAAACACCACTGATCCAGTATTTGTTCTTTTTCTCTTGCAAATTCGACATGGGTCTGTCCAGCTTTCGTTTTGAAATTTCTAGCTTGTGTTGATATACGTCAGGTACCAACTCATGGCCCCTCAAAATACATTCATTAACCACATCATAATTAACACTTTGTTGTAATGACCGCGAAGTGTAGATTTTATTAGCTTTGACCATCAGTACACTTTGTAAAAATATATCCCAAATGCTCTCTTGGTCATATTGATCCACCTCCTCTTCTAAAAAAATTGGTACTAACATATTATTTATGATAGCATTAAAACATGAGTTTGTATTTAAAGGGATGTGTTCTTTTCCACTTTTTAGTTCTAACTTGTAATGTAAATTGCATTTCCCCCTTTTCTCTCTGAATTTCGATCTCTTCTTTTTCATTTCCATTTGCCTATCGACCACTCCAGTGGCCTTGTGGCTAGAGCATCCATCCCGGAGCATCCATCCCGGGGTTCGAACCCCGGCCAAGAAATATGAAAGACATAACAATGGTACTAACAGCTGCCTTGTTATGTGCTCATTAAGAGGTTAGTGTTGGGACTGGTTGGCCTGATGTTAGGATAATGTGACTGGGTGGGACAGCGGCATGATGCCCCAGTGCTAGACATCTATATATACTGTCATTCTGCAGACATCGTAGCGATATGAATGAAAAATTGCTAAAGCTACAATAAATATCCAAATCACACACACACACACACACACACACACACACTCCTTTTGCATATGTTTTATGTTGTTTTTTTTCTCAGTCTCTCTCTCTCTCTCTCTCTCTGTCTCTCTGTCTCTGTCTCTGTCTCTCTCTCTCTCTCTCTCTCTCTCTCTCTCTCTCTCT
>JAECUM010062010.1:0-11625 GCA_016617855.1 Megalonaias nervosa | reverse complement strand
GCTGGGGCTGCAGCGGCAACTAATGCTGGTATAGCAGCAAGAAGTGGAAATATACCACCCGTCTTAATGATATCTTTAATGGCATCCGCAGAAAGATTAAGTTTTGTACCTTTATTTGATTTTTTAGATTCATTGAAATGCCTGAGCTGACGTTCTGTAAGAGATAATTTATTTGAACCGCTCATCTGATCTTTCTTTAGAAATATTTTTAATCCACAGTTATTTTTTGATGCTGATTGTATCCTTTTAATCTGACCAGGAGTCAGACTAACACTAACGTGATTATACGACATTATAATATTCATAAACGGATCTAATTACATGTTTTCTACTGGAGCATCAACTACTCGCATTCGTCCACCAACACCTTCAAGTAACATCGATTTATCGCTGAGTATGACAGCAATTGTTCTGTAATTGGCAATAGCTCCTATTGTCACACGAGCTCGAAAATGTATATCAACTACTGATTGTCTGGTTAAATCTAAATGTTCGAGCGAAAAGTAATAAATCGGATATAAGGTTGTAAAATCCAATTGTGATATTTGTAAACCAGTATCAATATTTTGATCACGACCCATGAACGTCATTAGACGATGATATGCACGTGCTACATGATTTTGATCGAAATACAGTAAAATATCTTCAGATGGTTCTTGATGCCCATTTATCCTCAACGAAACCTCGGAAACATCAAGATTGTCAAATATCATAATACTACGTAGTTGATTATCCACCCGTGCAGCATCTTGAAGCGCAATAAATATATGTCGTGGCGCAGAAACACCTTGCTGAGAAGCTATTTGCCATGTAAATAAACCATTAATATTACTCTGGATAGCATCTGTGGTCATTGTTAACTACGATAATGCTGATTTACCACCTTGACTCATAAAAGCAAGTAACCGATCTTCTTCAGATACTGTTGGAGTCATCACCGGCATCCACAATGAAAGTTTTGTCAGAATTACTCTACCAGCATCACCAGCGGGTCGCCATAATGCATCGTTGCCGGTTGCTTTTCGTACAAGTACAACTGTATGCTTAGCTCCGAAAATGACTTTTCTGACATTTCTACAAAATCCAAATATGTGTGATAGTGGAATCGCACATGAAAATGCTCTTCTTCCACCACGCAACATTGCTCGACGTGATCTAAATCCTAAGTTAAAATCTGGATCTACATTAATAATCATACTTTGTACATCCACATCGGCGTTTCTAGCAAAATTTCTTGGTCGTCCTATTTCATATTGTCGATACTCTGGAGAATCAGTTATATCCTTTGCAAACATCATTGATGGACCAGTTGATCTTGAATAATCGTCGCTGTATCTTGCAAGACCTAATATCGTTATAGCAACATCAACGTCCTTCTGAATTGATTCAATATTTTTACCATCAATCATGTACGTAGCGCTATCAAATAACGCCATAATACCATTATTAACAAAACCGACACTAATATCGTCTCCATATGCTACTGGTGCTGCAGGATTAGCGATATTTAAAATTTCACCTTCAACCTCAATAAACGCCTCAGCGGGTAAGAAATACCTACTTGTATCCTGAACCTGTAGTTCAATTCGTCCACGCTGATCTGGAATTCGAGCGTCATAAGAATAATATTGATAATCACGCACAGACTCATCTTTGAGTACTGGTGCGTCCATGTCAAATGCTGGATATTCGCTTAAACATCTTTATTATAATTATTATCGTCTAAAACGAAGACCACTTCCTGCTATCAGACTAGCGGTTATATTTTTTTCTTTTTCTGACATTGGTACATCAGCCAACTCTGATAGTTTTTGATTAGCAACTTGATTTATTATTTTACTGACATTTGCAGGCATTACTTCAGTACTAGGTAATTTTATTGGTGGTTGAGGTTTTCGTCGTATTAATCGTGCTAGTCTATCTTTAATCGATGAAAATGCTTTACCAGCGAGATTACCCACACCAATACCTTTTTCACGAACAACATCAATAGCTTTCATTCCCAGTTGCTTTGCGATCGGTATTGCTTTTGGGGCTATCCTTCTAAATAGACCCTGAACAACATCACCTAGTCCATCTCCGTAGGTTGTTTTATATACTGGTAATCGTGAATTTATTACTCTGACCATGATAGGTCCACGTTGAGTACTATGTACGATCATTTTATTATAGTAATTGTATTTAATTACGTTCTCAGTCACTGTAGTAGTCATCGGTAATTTCATTAATAAGAGACTGATAAACATCAACGTCCATGATACCGCCTGTAAATAACCGTCTGCAAATATCAGCTGCTTCATTAATTATTTCTGGAGAATTATTACCAGCTCGTTTTCCTCCGATGAGGATTTCTAGTCGTTCAACATTGGCAAGGACGTTATTAGGACACGGAGTAAAATCACTTCCAGTAGAGAGACCTTTTCCTTCTTTCTTTATAGATTCTAATTCATTTTCCAATTTTCTTATTTGTTCTTTGTAATTTTGCAATTTTTCACTCAGTATTGATGAATATTCTCCTTCACTTACAGATTTATTATGAATTTTTTCTAATAATATGACACCATAATTAGCATTTCTAATTGATTCTTCAACTTGATCATAACGTAATTTATCACGTTTTCGTAACTTACTTATTGTTCTACCAACATTTTCCCTTATTATTCTCTCAGCTTCAATTAATTGTTTTGAGTAGGGATGTGATGGTGATGATTGTTGTTCTTCCAGAATTTTCTGTGAGACTGGCGACCAATATTTTGATTCTTTTCTTTCTTGTACTTTTTTTGCTGCTTCCCTTGTCATTGGTGGTGATGATGATCTTAATGGTGGTGGTAATGATAATGGTGGTTGTGATTCCAATGTTGTTTCAGGAGCAGGTTGTAATTCCAATGTTGTTTCAGGAGCAGGTTGTAATTCCAATGTTGTTTCAGGAGCAGGTTGTTTTCTTTTTATATATTTTCGTTTTGGTCTTGCTGCTGCTGCTTCTCTTGTTTTTCTCTTCTCTTCTTTCGCCTGTATCTTGCTTTCTTCCTCCTTTCTATCTCTTTCTTCCTGCATTTTAGCTAAACTATTAATTTTATATATATAATCTCGATATTTTGGATCATCAGATTTAACTTTTTCAAAATTCGTGTTTATGCGATATATTGCTTTATACCACTGATCACGGTTTCTAATATCTTTAACGTTTTCAGGTTTCATTAATGTTTCTCTCCGACTAAAACCAGCAAAAGCAAGCACAGCTAACATATTTGTATCATCAATCCCCCTAATTGTTTTAACAGCATCTTCAGTAAATTTATTTACCAATTCAGCAGTAGTACTAATTACAACCTTATATTGTTTAGGAGCTGATGCTTCAGCGACTACAGGTATTGGTTGAGCAGCAGCTATATCAGCTGGAAGTCCACGTAAAAGTCTTTTTGTCTGTTTTGTTCTCTCCGCTATTTTTTCAGTTGCCTCAGTGGTTTTCTCTAAAACAGGAAGAAGAGGTTTAGTTGTCTCTGTAATAGGTTTAAATAATTGTTTTGTATCCTCTTCAAATTCAACATGAGATTCTTGTCGTTGTTGTAATTGTTGCTTGACAGCATCACGAACAGGTAAATATTTTCTAATTGCTTCTAGTCGTTCTCTTGCTAATCTAGCAGAGTGAGGTTCGCCTATAACAACCATTATTAATAATATTTATACTGGCTGTTTAATTTACAGTAGCAGGCAGGGTGGCCGACAAAAATTAATTGACCCGCGAGTAAACTAAACGCATTATAACATAAAAAACAAAAAGTCAAAAATAAAATAACAAAAAATGAGCTAACATTATCCGTTTTGGTAATAATAAAAGTCAGGAGGTTCGGTTTAGCGTTATTGACATTATTTTTTCAGCCCCTGTAGGAACCTTTATTTTATGAAAAACTTGCTCGAAACCAATTTGTAGGGTTCACCCTGCCTGCTGCTTAAGTACACGCGAGGTAAGAACTATTTTCAAATCGATTCACATTATTTTATGCTATGTAAATAATGCCTTCTTCATGAAGCAAAAGACTTCCTTTCTGTATATATGCGAGTGACTGATTAAGCATGGAGAACGCTTTATTAGGTTAGGAACCATTTGGTCGATGACCGCAGAAGGCTGGTTACCTATGGGGCACATTTATATAGGAAATTTGCCAGGAGGATTATAATGGTCAATGTAAACATGTGTCTGTTGAGTAAAGGTAAAGACGTGTTTGACGGGTATTCTTGTTATAAAAAGTCGGAGGTTGGGCGTGTGGGTTTAGTGACCTCGGTTGTTTAGTTCTTTTCTAACATTTTGACGAAAAATGTCCTGGTGGTTCTTCTTATTATAACAACTATTTGGACAACCAGTGGACATAGGTTTTTGTTGTCATAACAGCTACTTTGACGACCAGTGGCCTAGGGATTTCATTGTTAGAACAACTATTTGCGACCAGTGGCATAGGGTTAATGTTGTTATACCAACCCTTTTAGCGATCAGTAACCTATGGTTTTACATATCAATTTAATGGGGTTTTTTGGGGGGGGGAGGGGGTTCTTTTTTTTAAATTTGCTTATGCGGATATTAAGGGCACTTTAAACACATTATTGGCTATGTCATGCCAATAAAATGGGAGTTAAGTGCCTTTCCTAAGAACACACAGGCAGCACACTTGTGCTGGCGTGACGGTATCGAATCCGCAGTCTTTGAAATAAAAGTCGGACTCTCCGCCAAGTGAGGTACCATGGCTGTAGCAAGCAATTTAAAGACCAATGACCGAGGGTGAAGGTCAAATACTAAGAGTAAAGGTTGAAGGTCAAGTGGCCCAGAAGTCGTAAGATTTTTAAGACCATTTGCCTAGATGGCGTGGGGTTTTCCATCCAATTCTAAAGACCTGTGCCCTAGATGGCTCAGACTTTTTGTGATAGTGACTTTAAAAGTGTTATCGGTGGGATTTTTCTTCTTCACAAATGACTAAAAGATTTTAAAATGGTTCAATAATTGATAAAGTGTGTCACACCTCATATATACGCTAATACTCTTAAATACGCGATCTCAACACAGCAAAGTGGAAAGTTGATTCAAATCAAATTATTTCTATCTAGAACACATACTTAAGGCTACAGAATGCGTATTCGAATCTCGATAACTTAAATTGTATTTTTAATACTCTGTCAGGGGATAAGCCGTGTGATAAACTTTATTCTATGATTGTCTCTCTCTCAATATCGCCTATACCAATTTTGAGACAGCCGACCGGGGTTGAACCCGTCCTTTCAGAACACGCACTAACGTTGTCTCAGATGCGTTATCGCCTGACCGAATCAGCTTTTCAGATTGGTTACCTCGACATTTCGTATTGAAAGTTCGAATACGTGCATTTAACCTTCCACATCGAGACATATTTTTCACATTATTATCCTGTTTGCTTGCCAAGTAGTTCAACTGCTCGAAGTGGACGATGTCATTTTCACCTGGTGGTGAACTCGATTGCGCACATCGATGAGGTCATGTGATTGAAAATAATCTTTTGATTGTCTCTCTTAAGATGGCGTCCCATTTTCCAGGTTAACACCCTGATGGTTTGCATGGCTCATTCGGATACTTTCTATAGTCCGCATGACATGTCTAATTTCCAAACATGAAAGAAAATGAGCAGAAAGTGAATGAAATCAAGCGCACACGAATAAAAAATACCACCCACCCACCCAACAAACAAATGAATTCAAAGGAAACGAAAAAGAAAAAATTAATTATGGGGCCCCATCCCCTCAAAATAGTTGTTTGCTGGTAATTTTTGACCCCTACTAAGTCTCTTTCCCCTCCCCACCCCCAGGTTATCTGGGTTGCTTCGGCGGTTGCCACAGAACTGCTTTGAGTGTTGTTAAAAAGCAATCTTACATTTCAAAATGCCAAAGTTATGAAGGAAATTTTTGGGGTGGGGGAAGACGGTGCAATTTTAAAATATTTTAAATAAATAAATCGATCATCTTCTAAATGCCTCTGGCGCTCAACAAGTTTAAATATGCAAATACATTGCTTGAATACTTTAAACTTAATTTAATGAGTGTAAATATAATCTGAGAAGTCAAAAGAGGAAGAATGGAGAATAAATTTATGAAAAAGTGCATCGTACATTTTCAACTACTTTAAATATATATATATATATATATATATATATATATATATATATATATATATATACATACATACATACATACATACATACATACATACACTTGGAAATAAACTATATTAATAATTTTTAACTATTGAAAGTGTCTTTTATATAGTAACATTAAAAATGTATTTTCATACACTCTTGAATTAATTTTTTTTAATTTCTTTTCTTATTTCCCATCAGGTTTGTATCTTTAAGTGATTATTCGTTGACTTTCCTTTATATTTGTTGATTCACTATCTTCATCTGTATTTAGGCTTTTGGTGTACGACAAATGGCCTTTGTGGTTCATATGAGATCCGACATGTAATAGCGATCACAATAACTAAATGAAGTAAGGGATTTTACTAACAATAAAATACTTTTCTTGAATTCAAACCCCAAAACGTATCAGAACTGAGAGAAAATTTTAAAAGGTTACGAATCTAAGACACATTTTTGTCCCTCCCAATGGACTTAAAAAATAGTTTACGAACTGCATTGAACGCTTGCTTAGTTCTAGGAAATGGCCTCCGCAGCGATGCCGTATACCACCATTATTTGGTCACTAAGAAAAACGGAAGTATCAATACCAGAGACGATCAATAACTCGCCCATGAACACGATATAATTCTTTTCAGACGAGAGAAATTTTCATACTGAAAGTTGGTTCTTTATGAAGATCATTTTCTATTGCCATTAATGTTGCAAAATATTCCTTTATACTTGTATTCGATACGTGATGTTAACGTGCGTAAGGAGATTACTCAGATCTTTTCATTCTCCTTGCCAGTGATACGAGAGCAAATTGCTCAGGGTTCATCGTCTCTAGAGCATGTACAACTATAGAGAATAAGAAATAATATAAGTACAATATGTATGCAACAAGAGTAGATCGTTAATTATAATTTAATTTTCCTCGCTCCGTGCAAGTTGACATCGCAAATACATACTGGATATGCCATGTACGACTGTTTTGTACCACGTAGCTCTTTGTTCACGGCACTGATGGGGTTTTTCAAACGCATGTGCAGCAAACGTGGTTCTGATTTGCAACAAGAAGTCTAATCTGGAAAGTTTTCGGACGAAGTATATGTTTAAAATTGAACCTTGAATTATCTGACTTAGCTATGCACTTGTAACGTTTATAATTTATTAGCAGAAAAGGAGTCAGATATACACCAATGGTGGACGTATTAAGACATGGAAATTCTATTTGTGTTGATAGTGTTCCTACATATCTAACGAAGGCATAAAAAAAACAACAAAGCAAACATTTATCACGAAATTCACCGCTGTACTACAGGGATAGATTGTGCAAATTTACAAAATTTTGTTTGTGGGCTCTTCATGTCAAGGAAGCACAACATGAAGAATACCGAAGTCTTCATCGCTTACCAATATATTCTCTTTATGGAACTATTATTTTTATCTGGAAGTTCTTGTTAGCATGAAGGTACTTAATTACGTGGCACGATTCTCGGCCAATCAAATTTGATTTTCACATGTGTTTTCATACATGGAACATTCGTCAAATATCTGTTACAACCAGCGCCATCCCAACTACCGTTATTATTTTAAGATTTCGCAAATGCAAAGAATCGTTCATGATTTATTTTGCAAAAGAAGGATGTGGAATGTCTTTGACATTTTGACCGTGTGGTTTTGAGAATAACATTGTTGTCACCCTGCAACAATGTACTAAAACAGAAGCAATCGGCATCCATGGAGTTTATGTGACCTTTTTTTAGGCGTAGAAATGTTGGTACTAGTTCTACATTCCTCGTAGCTATTAAACTATATAAAAATTGAACATGTAAGCAAAACAAACAATATAAAAATCATGCTTATCAGTGAAATGTTATATATATTATGCGTGACAAACAATAAGAAAATTCTATATTTCTGAGCACATAGTCCATTTTAGTGCTCCGATACTTTAATGGAGAGTATTGTCTCATGGTTTTAATCTGATTTAGCGACATTGACTATTTTGTAGGACAAGACAAGGTTGAACTCAGAAACTAATAATAATAGTACAATTTTTCTTCATGCGCTATAGGTGCGGAGTGAACGTCAAATAGAGAAAGAAAGATTGACATTTCTAAGTTACAAACATAATATACTTTTCCCCTGTCCAGATTCAATACCAGTGTATGTCAGCTCTCATTCCATCAGTTATGGGATTTAACGTTTCGTGCTTGAATTGCTCTACAACCATAAACCTACAAGACCCATTCTTGTTTAGTCCTTCTTTACAAATCAGACTCCCGTGGTTTTTGACTGTGCTTTTTTAAAGTCTCA
Organism: Megalonaias nervosa; assembly: GCA_016617855.1. Taxonomy (NCBI): domain Eukaryota; kingdom Metazoa; phylum Mollusca; class Bivalvia; order Unionida; family Unionidae; genus Megalonaias; species Megalonaias nervosa. The sequence goes on along the minus strand of JAECUM010062010.1, from coordinate 3,169 downwards.
TTTGCCTTGATAAATTGGCTAATATTAAAGTTATTCTACTATAATGCGAGTTATTGAAAAGCCCGGAAAAGATTAATAAAAGTATTAAGATGTATTCAAATCAGACTCAGTTCATATCACGACTTCAGCGCTTGAACAGACTTCAGTACCGTATGGACTTTTGTTGTATAAGACATACCAAATAGCATAGACCCAGATCTAGGATAGAAAATACGCAGGTTGATTGAGACATATGCTGTTAGTCATTCGTGTGGTTGCAAGCAAATAGGATAGACCCAGTTCTGTCAGTGAATTATTCGACAGTAGATTTGAATCTATGGTGTTCACACGTGTTCATGGATGCGCGTTATGTACGGGTAAATTGCGGTAAATCTGTAACTTACAAGCAGGGAGGGAGTCATCCCAAATTATACAGGTCAATAAAAATTAATTTGCCATATCACTATTTTAAGTGCGATGGCAAAGGGAGCAGTTTTTTGTCTGTGCTCGTTCTTCATTGAAGAAATAGCTGAAAAATTTGTTTTGCGACCGGTTTCTTCACATTTAGTCCTTTCCTCGAAGATATGACTTACTGGGAAACACGTACACACAAATATTGTTTGCAATTTTCTGTTTGTCGAGGAATTTTGTTGCTACAGTTTCTCATGTCGTATTCGATTAGAGGACTGAATTCATACCTGAGAAAAGTTTGGAAATTTTCGACAGATTTGTACTAATTTGTAAATCATCGCATAAAAATCAAAACTCAAAAGATCATTTTGGAAGACAAAACTAAAATAACTTTGGGAAGCACTGAAAAGTCAATAATATTTTTGTATTGGCGATTCTTTAGCCGACAAGGAAAGGAGCCTCTTGTTAAAGATGTATTTCATTCAGTCGAAAAGCACTGTGTCTGCTACCGGGAACCAAGATCTTCCATGAATATGGCAGGATTTGTCTTACATACGGAAGTAAAGGAAAAAAACGAAGCTCTGAAGAGATTTCGCTTCAGTTGGTTGTCCGTATTCCAAGCAATATTCGCTCGTTTGCTGTTGATTGGCCATAACGTCGCTGCCGTGTGGCGTGTAACGGTGGCGTATGAAAGCCCCACTTACTGGGTCATGCTTCTGACTAACATTCTTATACTGGGAGAGGGACAGCACGTTCTTCTGAAAAGAAACGGCGTAGAATTTGCGTGGTATGTAATTTCTGTGTCTTTCTATCTTCTGCTCGTCTACTCGTGCACCTCTCAGTACGTTTGTCCGTTCTTCTTCTTCTTCTTCTCTCTCTCTCTCTCTCTCTCTCTCTCTCTCTCTCTCTCTCTCTCTCTCTCTCTCTCTCTCTCTCCAGAACTAAAACTAAACGAACCTTGCGGTTTTATAAAAATGCGTATTGTCTTCATAAATACTTTAGAGATTCACCTATAATGTTGTGTACCATTGTTCACTGAAGATAAATAAAGGTGTGAGGAAGGAAATCAATATTGATGTGAGGTAGAAAATCAATAAAGATGTGAGGCAGAAGATCAATAAAGGTGTGATGTACAAAATCAAGAATGGTGTGAGGTAGAACATCAAGAAAAGTGTGATGTAGAACAAAAATTAAGGTGTGAGGTAGAAAATCAATAAAGGCATACGGCAGAATTTTAATAAAGGTGTGAGGTAGAACATCAATAAAGGTGTGAGGTAGAACATCAATAAAGGTGTGAGGTAGAACATCAAGGATTGTGTGATATTCGATTCCCGGAGTTGTTTTTCTGATTACTTCATAAAATCGTAGGAGAAATTTATTAGCTGATTGGTGATTTTTAAAAACATCGTCCTCTGTTGAAACCTTTAAATTGTGATGAAATTCGTCATTAGCTTTGGAACTCTTACAAATTTACATCAGTAAGAAATGATATATCATTTGCCCTCAGTGTATCTTCATTAGTCTGCAAATAGTTCGTTTAAGTGAATGTAAATTCCTATTTTTCTTGTTGCTATTCTTCACTAGTCTCATTAGTCCCGCCCCACAAACCGTGACAAAAATGTATAAAACAAGAGAACAAGAGATACTAGTCACAAAAATGTGTAAAGTAAGAGATACTAGTATATCGACAGACTTAGGAGTTGATAATGCAATCTGACTCGCCTCCTATTACAACATCATGGATTTCTTGAAAAGCACGATCGAAATACTGGAATTGTATCACCCACAACTGGTGGTTATCATCTACTCTTTAGTCAATAGTTACTTGAGATCAATACATACTTACTGTACTCAATACATACTTACTGTACTGTCGGGAGTGAAATACACGATATATATATATATATATATATATATATATATATATATATATATATATGCTGCTATATATATACAGTATATATATATATATATATATATATATATATATGTATACATTGCTGCTTTGCCATTGCCATACATACATATAATGGCAATATCGGTGCAACCATCGCAATCAGGACGCAAAATAAATTTCAGGGTGGAAATATCCCATGACATTGGCGACACAGCCTATTGCTCTTATGGGTGTCGTTATATGCTAACATAAGTAAGTGTGTTTCGTCATTATTGGCTTGCTTTCTCATTGCGTAAGTATTAAGATGATTATATTTCACGTTAGTATGAATGTTAATATACTTACCTGGAATGTTGTAGGTGTTATGTCCTCAGCCTTTGAGCAGCAGAGAGGGTGAACAGACCACTTGCTTGAATCGTCACTAATTGAAACAAAAATATGGTCTCAATAGTCAACAAGCCTATATCCCCCCCCCCCCATTTGGGTCACTTGATTTTTGACGCGCGTGTTATCCGTGTTCTTTTACGACCAGACAATTACAAACGGTCCTCACCCTCTCTGATGCTGTCTCTCAACCAAAACTTTTATCGAGACCTATACGATACCTAGATCTGGGGTCATGTAAATTTATCGTGATAAATCCGTGTGGGGTAGCTTGTGCTCGCGCAGAGAAGTTTTTGAACTTAATCATGTCCATATCCCCTGAACACCAAGTCTCGTGAATATTTCGCAGAGTATGTGTATCAACTCCATTAAACAACTAAAATATTGCAGTTATCTCTGATCACATTGGGTATTTGTGTATATCGCTGAGTGAGATAAATCACGTCCGTGTTTTTGTGTCTGCCTCGAGAAAATATACGATCTGGATTTGATTGTTTG